>RJWH01002488.1:0-227979 GCA_004363575.1 Solenodon paradoxus | reverse complement strand
GAGAGAGAGAGAGAGAGAGAGAGAGAGAGAGAGAGAGAGAGAGAGAGACACAGAGACAAAGAGAGAGTGAGAGTGAGAGAGAGAGAGAGGGAGAGAGAGAGAGAGAGGAGAGAGAGAGAGGGAGAGATCCTCATTTCCCCATTTGGTTGTGAAGTGCTTTATTTTATGTATGTTGTGTGGCCTTGGAGAATCAATAGCTCCAGCCTCATTTTCCTCATCTCCTGGGACCCCCACAACTTCCTGCTGGTGACATAAGGGAAGAAAGAACTCGGAGATCTGAATGTCTCTGGTTGGCCTGTTATCTCCTGACCTCATCAACTTCTCCTCATTACTCTCCACCATCACCAGTCACACAGACCTCCTTTCAGTTTCTGGAACATTCCAACATCTTGCCTAACTCTGAGTTTGGCCTGGGACAGTCTTCACACATTTTTTCATCCAGAAAATTCATCATACAGAGAGGCTTCCCTCCATAGCTTACCCAACAACCTTCATTTTCTCAATATTTTTTCTCACTACTTTGTATCTTTCCTAACAGGACCATTTTACAGTCAATATTTTCTCCCTATTAGACTGTAAGTACCAGTGCAGGAGGCATATATGTCTTACTCAGCGTTTTTGGATCCCAACAGCCTAGAATCTTGGCTGGAACATAATAGACAGTAAATAAATATTTGTTAAGTGAATACATGCTTCTGAAGATCATTTATAGCTCCCTTATGAAATTGTTTAAAATTGTAAATAACTCATCTTAGAGTTGAGAGAGACACAGAGATAGTGTCTATGAAAAGTACATTTCTTAGCAGGGCGACTGGAACATAGCAGTAGTATGTGCCCAATAAATGCTAACTACGAGAAATGTATCATTCTTGTCATCATTCTCTCTTCATAAATGTTCCTGGTTACATTTATCTACTTAGTTCAAATAATTATTCATATTTGACATTTAGAATATTGCATTAAAAATAGAAATCTCAAATATTTTACTATTTTAGATTTGACTGCTGTGGACAAAAATCATTTTTCTTAATGTAGACTATATTGAGGAGTAATTGAAAAAGAACCAACCTTTAAGATTTGGCCTGAATTTAATAACTTAACCCTTTACTCTGATCTATAGCAAAATAACTTTATGTCAGATGACATGCTACAATCTGAACTCACTTTTCGATTCAAATTAGTGAAAAAACATTGCAAGGAATAGACTTCCTCTCCCCCACCCCCAAGTCCTCAACTGCCTCTGTGTCAGATCAGCTAAGAAGAAACACCAGAAGAAGATTTAACCTATGAAATGATGCTCCTAGGTCTGTGTCTCTGGTTTGAGTTCTGCATGCTCCCTGCTCCCTGCTCCCTGGCAGCCGTGCTAGGCCCCTGCCTCTGCTCTCAGCGGCTGCCCAACGTCTTGTTCCACCACTTTGTCCTGCTGACTCATTGGTCCTGACACCTGGCAAAGCAGATCCATGTGCTGACCCAGAAGGAATGAGGAGATTGCATGGCTGCTAAGAAAGACCTGAGCTTTGTATTCCAGGGGGCCTGGAAAGTCTACAAGTGGAGGTCTGCATGTCCCTCTATTCCACCATTTACCTATTGACTGCATCAGCTTTTCCTCCATTAGGCCAACTTGAAAAGTTTTATAACAAGTTGCAAAATGGATTCAGCCTGAAACCTGAAGCAAGTCCTTTGTCATCCAAACTCTGCCTCCCTGGAATATATTTGCTTTCCAAACTTGAAGGGAGATGGAGTGGTGGTGGGGAATCCATTGAAGAGTTTAAAACTCATAAAAGAAGAGAAAGAAATCAAAATGTAATTTCTTTGCAAAATGTAACTCCGTGGATACCTTTCTGAGTCCCCCATCTGCACTGGTTTCTGCTCTGGTAGGCTGAAGTCAGAAGCTTTCCAGTGCTGCAGTCTCATGTCGCAGCACCTGTGAGATATCTCAGGAAATCACAATTAATTATGAGTTCTAGTGGACAGGGTTAAAATGGGACAAAGAACACAACTGAGAAAGCAATATTTTAAGATCCAGAAATAGCCACCATGCTATTTCATCAAAATCCTTTGACATGTTTGGTTTCCATCTGGTCTGAATGTTTTGTCACCCAATACTCATCAAAAAAATTCTATCCTACTTGGATGAGATAAGGCTCCATGCATTCCTGTACATCAAAGTTTACTTTTCTCCCTTATGTTCTGGACAAATCCAAGATGTATAGAGACTCAGAAGTATTGTTTAATACTTGAAAAACATCATACAGCCAAGTAAGAGTGTAGGGACCAGGGAATCAGCCAAGGCATAGAAGAGACTGGGATATGTGTGTTAATTTGAACACCACATGTTAGCTTCTCCATGGGGGCTGAAGGATTGTTTGGGGTACATTTGATATCATATGGGTATGTGCATGAGACCGTGTGTGTGTGTGTGTGTGTGTGTGTGTGTGAGTGTGTGTGTGCGCGCGCATGCTCACACGTTTGTGCGTTTTTTGGGGGAAGCTATGGATTTGATCCTGGAGCTGACATGGTCTCCAAGATGCAGAGGCAGCGACTTCTTTGTCTCCTCTGCACTGCTCTTTGATCAGCCCGACTCTGTGATCATCTCAGCTTCCTTAATTCCTCAAAGAACCTTAGCCTTACAACCCATCACCAGGCCTCCACATCATCCCTGGTGCTGCCTACATGCCTTCTTCAGGCTTTGATGTGCTGCAGCTGCTCAGGGGTTCAGCTGGGGTGCAAACCTCACACATGAAGAGGTTGGGGTGTTGATTCTGGGTAGACAAGCTAAGTCAGGGGAGCACACAGAGGGGCCAGGAGGCCCAGGCCCAGGGTCTATCTTTGCCAGCTTCCTGAACTGTTCACTGAAGGATGATGATTCTTGGATAGTCCTGCTCTTTTTGCTGCTTCAAGAGCCCCGCAGGTGGGATGGGACTTTGTGAATGGAGCATCTTTTAATAAACTCAAAGGTATCACGTTAGTAGTAAACCAGGGTGGGCTATTTACTGAACTTTACTGCAAGTGATCTTTCTGTGTACAAATAGAACTAATGTGAGATCTTAGAAGCTTTGAAACTAGAAAAAAAGCACACAGAAAAGAAACACCATTCCTTGCAGGCCTGCCTAATGGTTTGGGAGCATAGAACGAGGGCTATTTAACATCAAATCTAATTATGAGGATATTCTTCCCTGCTCGTTCTCTTCCGATTCTTTATTTCAAAGAAAAAGTCTCAGTTTGGTGCCAGCTCGCCTTTAATATCCCTTAAATACTGCTCATCTCCCTTGTAAACAGAGACAAGATGACTAAGACTTAGAGTTTTCTGCAGGCAACACTGTCTAGATAGAAGTTAGATTAAAAAGGAAATTAAATTTTGTTATCGCTGTTTTTTGACAATGATGTTTATTATCCATTTACAGCATGGAAACCTTTCCTTTTAACATGAATTCATGTAAATAAAAGAATAAACCAATTAAAGAGACGCGCACTAATGTGCAATAAACTTTTTGTTCCAGCGTGATAGTAACTTGAGGACACTCTGCTATGTGAAATAAGCCAGGCAGAGAAAGATAACTTCAGCATGGTACCGTTCATACATGAAATCTAAGCGGGTGGGCTGCAAACTCACAGAAACAGACTAGAGAAGTGGTTTCCAGAAGCTGGAGAGTCGGAGAAGTAAGGGGAGGCTGGTAAAAAGTTACACACTGTGAGCTACACCATGAATCAAGTCTCAGGATCTAATGTCAAACGCGTGGCTACAGGTGACAGCTCTCTATTATATAATTGGAATTTGCTAAGAGTGGAACTTTAAATGCTCTCACACTCACAAAACTAAATATGCGAGGCACTGTTGTTAATTGACTAGCTGGCAGGACTCCTTTCACAGAGTACACACGAGTCACAGCAGCATGCTGTCCTTTAGCTTAGACTTTCATTCATCAGTTATGCCCCAGGAAAGCTGAGAACTACATACCAGCACGGATGGTAGGCAGATAGGGTAGCATGGCTTTGTATTAGCTGTTAGCACGTAATCACATAATGCAAAGCCTAAGGTCTTTCTATGCTCACAGTATCAGTGGGTTAGGAATTCGGGGTGATACTGGCTCAGGGTCCCTCAGGAGATTGCAGTCACACTGCAGAGCCATACTCACCTGAAGACTCCACTCGGGCGGGAGGATCTCCGCCCAGAGGGGTTCGCCCGACCACTAAGTTGGTGCTGGGTGCTCCTCACCACATGGACCTTCCACAGCGGTGGTGACACAGTCACTTATGTGTCCCCAGTGCGAGGGAGCTAAAGATCAAGATAAAGAACGGCAGTGTCTTTTACCACCTAGTCTCAGAAGTCACGTGACATAACTTCCACAGCATCGACTTAGTCACATAAATCAGCCCTATTCAAGATGGGAGGGCAGGACACCGGGCACCGATATGAATAGATAAGGATCATCTGAGAGAATGGCCGATACTTCTTGGACTGAAGTTTAGGAAACACTGATGGTGGCACATGCTTTGGTGGCCTAGCAGATAAGGTCACCAGGCATAGTTGGCAGACATCCCAAGGACCCAGGTCTGAAACCCAAGGTGTGGGGAGGGGGTGGCAAATAACTAAGATAAATAACCAAATAAAATAGCAAAGTGTTTTGTCTTCCTCTCTCTTCCTGCCTGGCTCTGCTCGCCTTCATTCCCACCTGCACCTTTAAACACACAAACACTGATGGAACCTAATGTCATAAATGCACGGGAGATAGTCTGAGCATCTGAGATGGACATGATGTAAACAAGTCCAGACAAGCATTGCCAGCAGGGCCAATGTGAGGATTAAGTGTCCGATCCGCTGCACATTGTAATTCCCACCATATAGCAGATGCTGATATTGCCTTTGGCCTTTCAAACCTTAGGAGAAATTCAGCCTCCCCCAGGGTAAGACTTTAACTTCCCGAGCCTCCAGCAGGAAACGGAGACAGTGCCAATTTCCAGGCTCTCGGGATCCCCACTTGGGGCCAGTCCAGGCGGTGCCGCTGATTTTGAAGACAGGACGTGAGTTTGGTGTCAGAGATCATCTACCCCCAAAGTTGCAAAGTGACTGTTTACAGCCTGGCTTCAGCCCACAGATATGTCTCTTTGACCTAAAGAGGGTATTGCCAGCTCGTTTTTATTCTTTTAATGAATTGCTAATTAGATGTGAAGTCAGGATATTTCAAAAATTTAGATCTGAGTTTTCTTTTCAAAAAATCGGAAATGCTAGCAATGCCTGATCTGTTTTTCTGCACAGTAAGCAGGGCTTGGAATTATGTTTTAGCAACACATGACCCTTTCTTCTCACAGGTCATGCCCCTCCTCTTCTTTCTGAAACTCCCTTCTTTTTCTCCACAAGCAGTTGAGCTGACTACCCTGGATTCAATGAACTCTCCCATTTACAGATGGATACTCTGAGGTCTTAGTTAATGACTTTCCAAAGCCACAGAGCTGGCACATGGTAGAAAAAGACCATGACAGGCTGCTTTCCTACCTAAGTTGACACTCTTCTCGAAACTCTACTTCTTTCACAAGGAGGCTTCAGAAGAACCACATACTGTTCAAGTCACTAAGCTAATATGACTCACTGCACCTTTAGCCTAGAAAGTAGCCTCCTGTCAACCTGCAGGAAAGGGGATTTCGAGAAAGAAGAACTAACTTTTTTCTGATTCAATCCCCATCCATGACCATGGCATGAAAAAGAAACTTTTAAAAGTTTGCACACCTCTCTTTTCCAAAGAAAGCGTATCACGTAAAAGATAATAAATAAAGAAAATGCAAGTACAAAACTGCTCAATTCCTGATAAAAGATTGGTAACAATCCTCAGCATCACAGATTTCAGTCCATCCAGCTACCAGGGGTCCTCATCTTAAATGTTTCAATTTATCATTTATTACTACCCAAAATAACTTTTTAAAAATCTTTCAAGGAAGTTGCTGGCTTCCCCGTTTCCTGACTTCATGAAGTCACCATCTTGGCCTCCACATGAAAGGCAGTGCTCTAATTAAATTGCATATAAAAATGGCGGAAGAAAAGGAGTGAGAGATATTTTGGCAGCGGAAAGCCGGGAGGGACGCAAGCCAGACCCCACAGCTGCCCCGGTGAGCCATACAAAAAGCTCAGCTTCCACGGCACCCAGTGGTCTCAGTCAAGGTCACAGGCCTTCGTCCAAAACTACTTTCTTCCGAGTGGGGAGGGGTGGCGTTTCTTTCTCCCAGGCCCCTGAGCTCAGATCCATCTTCCTTTGAGAATCTGCAGGATCAGTGAGTTGCAGAGGAAGGGTGGACGCCAGTCACCACCACGGAGCCACACACCACAGCAGGCCTGTAAGTGTGCACGTGTGGGAAAGCGATGAATGGCCCACAGAGTACTGGGGTTGCTGATTCACCTCCTCTAGACACCCCCAATTCCACACCAGAATCCCACCATCTTCCCCGCCACAAGTCCAAGAAGCTCAAGGTTTTCTTAATGGGATTCAAGGCTGAACCCTGGAGACTCATCAGGCAGCTGGGTGCAGATAGAAAGATTCTTTCCTTCATGTCACATGCAAGTCAAGACACCACAGACAGCAAGGAAGAAATGAGATGAATGGAAGAATTGCTTTTTCATTCACTTACTCCTCCTTACATCTGCTAGGTGTCTGTGATGTGCTAAGTGTATGGTCAAGAATTGGCATTAGTCCTCCTCCCGAGGAGAACCAGCCTAGGAGGAAAGAATGTTGACAAAGTTGTTGCAAGGAAGTGAGATCGGTGTTCTCATTCAGGACGTGGGGGTGGAAGGATGAAAGTCCATGGCAATGAAACAGGAGTGGAAGTGACATGGTGAGGGATGGGAAAGATGAGGAAGATCATGCACAGACAAGACCAAGAGGCAAAAGTGCAGCAGATGGAGAAGTCAGTGTCACCGAAAGTCTGGAGGTAAGGAGGCAGGTGTGTTCAAGGAATGAGAAGCAGCTCCCCGTAAAAAGGAGAAAGACGCCAGATGAATAAACTGCTAGAAACATCTGGGAATGCGATTTCTCTCATTCTAAGTTCCGTGGGGACACAAAGAACAGTTCTGAACAAGGTGGCACTCAGAGAGTTGGAGTGTAACCTCCATTCCTTCTTCCAGGCGGGAGATGAAGGGAGAGAGGCAGGCAGCCTGGTACGGTTCCCCAGTGCCAGCAATGACAGACAGGAAGTGCTAAGAGAACGTTCTGGGCACACAGCTGACCTCAGTCCCACACAAGCATCTCTGTGGATGAGAAACGGATAAAACCCAGGAGAGCAGCGGGCCTAAGTGATAGGCCTCTGGGCCCCCAGACCAGGCAGAGGCACGGGAGGTTCTGCTACAATGAAAACAGGAAATGAAGTTGTTTCCTCTGGAGAAAATGTCCGTCAGAGTTGTGGCTGAGAATCAAGAGGGAGGTCAAGGGGCCCCGTTAATAAGAAGAGACCGCAAATCAAATGTTACGGTGGCCACTGTCTGTGGTAGCAGCCACCTGGCAAAAGGGGTCAATGTAAACAGATCTGTCTTTGCAGTCAGGCGCCTATGGGATCCAGGTCAAACCAGTGTCATAGAGCAAAGCCCCTGGAAGTGGCCCCATGGTCACGTGTCGTCTCTGAGATGGCATCACCAATGCACAGAGAAAAGTGAGGCTATTCAATATGTGGTCGAGGACAAGAGACTTTTCATGCAGAAACGAAACAAAATGACACTACTCCTAAGGAAAAAAATTCCAATTAGACTGAAGATCATATTATAAAACATAAGACTTTTATGAAGAAATGATTGAAAAATAACTCTTTGGCCTCAGAAGCAAGGATTTCTGGAACCAGAAACAATTCCTTAAACCATAAAAAGTGAAAAGCATGATCACCTTGACACCAGTAAAACAAAAACTCTCCTGCCTAATAAAGAGAACAAACAATGCAAACAATATGTCACAGACTTGAAGAAGTTTTTTTTCTAATTTTTTATCAGTTTTTTTTACTGACAAAGTATGAAAAAGCAAGCTGAAGAGGGGTAAAAATTTCTACAAATCAAAGCACATTGCAAACATAAGACAAAAATTAGTAAAGACAGACACGGGAAAGTTATAAGGGAATCCCAACCGTCAATCAGTGCATCAGAAGATCATCATAAGCCTTCAGCTACAGCTAAAGTTAAAAATTTTCCCTAAAACTACAAACGAAAATGTAAAAAAATAAATGTGGAAAAATTGCTTTCACTAACAGACATATTTAGAAATGAGACACGTCAAAAGCATCAAATGTGTGACAAGGTCAATTATAGGTGAGGATGCAGGGGTCATAGTCACCACGTGCTGTTGACAGGTAAGTTGGTACAATGGTTTTGAAGAGCAGCAGGTCGGGAGCATCCAGTAAAGGTGTGCCCACGCTCCTGAGATAACCTTTGTCTAGTTTCCTCCAGGGACTTAATGCGAATACAAACAGATGTGTGCAAGGATGTGTACAAGCGTGTCAGGTGCAGTGCTCCTGGAACCTGGCCTGCACTAAGCTTCTGCAGTCTTACTGTCATCCGTAAATTGTTAAACAATTCATTATATTGAGTGCATTATAACATTTGAAAAATTGTAGGAAAACTTCCTCAACCTGGAGCAAATCTAAGGAGTAATCATTCCAGCTCCTTTACAAAATGATTAGTTGAAAAGGAAAGCAATGTCCACTTCTATGGGGCGGACACATACTGTGACTTTTGTGCAAATGGCATGTCTAACACCTTTCAAATGCAATGTGCTCAGGAAGGTTTTTTTTCTGAAGTTCTGCTGGTCCTTGCCTGAAGAGACATGAAACCTCCAGATGCAGAGAAACTGGATTCGGGATGGTGCTGCCATTTTGTTGGGCAGTGGAAACTGTAAGGAGATGTGTCCTCACGGCTCATGGCTCATCAGATTGGTCAGCAGCTTTGGAGGCCGGGGTGACACCAGCCAGCGCTACCACGGCCCCTGCCCACCCCCCGGTCCCATCCACCTTCTTTTCTTTTTTTTGCATTTTCTACCTTTTGTTATAAATGTTATGTGTGTGTATATATAATGTGCATGTGTGTGTGTATGTCTGTGCCTTGAGAATGTCACTATTCTGCTTGTTTCTATACAAGTCTGTGATTTCTATCAAATATAAATGTGTTTTGTGTTCAATTTTAGGTCCAGGACTTGGTTTGTTGTTCCAACTGCACATGAAAGTTCCTTTTTCATTTGTGTTATTTGTTGTGTAGATTTTTTTTTTTTTTTTTTTGCATTTTTCAAGGGAAGTATGTCCATTTAGTCCAGCGGTTCTTGCTTTATCCGGTGACAGAGGGCGCAGGGCAGCAAACCCTCAGTACCAGCTGAAGGACATCTTCGCCGAGCTGAGACAAGTCCACAGCTCCCGCACAGGAGCCCGGGATTTCTCCTCCTCTCTGCTGCAAACTCGCAAGGACTCGGGCCGAAACGAGGTGACAGCAGCCACTCATTGGAAACCTGATGACATGGGTTGAGTTGTGGTCCCGGCCCATGTGGACAGAGTTACGCATTGCTTCACCAATTTCTGGAAGCACTTCTTCTGTCAAGAATCTGTCACCACTGAGCATGATCTTTTCTCCATGGTGAGGGACAGCTCGTACCCCAAGGCACTCAGGGGCCTGGGAATGCGACCAGCGTCTCTGTCCTGCTCCCATCTTTCCCTCTCCAATCACGAAGGCTAGAGCTGAAGGTATTTTGCCGTCTTTATGTAACAAAATGTAGGCCTGGAAATCATCAGGAATGAGGAGTTTTGATGTTCATCGAAAATTCCAGAATTATCTGGATATCTGTCCATTTCTGCCAGTGAAATAGTGCCGTTCGAGACTGTCTAAAGCAATGGGCTGGGCACCACCGAAAAGTCTTCCGCGTCCTGATTCGGGGTATTTGATGAGGGTGGCCAGGCTGATGGCGTGCCTGTGACTGCCACGTCAGTGTGGACGGGTATGCAGGGTTGCTAGTTCACCTGATAGGGTGCCTTGGTTATTGGGAGGAGAGGCAGGAAGCTAGTGACTAGAGGGCCTGGCATAGAGAGTGGACTGTCTCTCTGGTGGAGTAAGAAGGGCTCAGGCAAGGAGAGGGCAGGCTGATGGGAGGATGGGTGGTCTCAGTTCTCTAAGTAATGCCCAGGAGCAGTGCGCCCTCCCATGCCCCCTCATTGCCCCCCAAATCCAGGGTTTTGAGGTGGCAGCTGAAACTGGCACAGGTGCTGCTTTGAGAAGTTCAGTCTCCTGTTAATTCTGAATAAACTCAGTTTGATTTTTCAAAATAGAAGGGAGGGAGGAAGGAAGGAAGGAAGGACAGGAGGAAGGAAGGAAGGAAGGAAGGAAGGACAGGAGGAAGGAAGGAAGGAAGGAAGGAGGGAAGGAGGGAGGGAGGGAGAGAGAGAGGGAAGGAGGGAGGGAGGGAGGAAGGAAGGAAAACATATACCAACAGGAAAGTAGATACATTAAATTGTGGGATACTCACGTAAAAATATTCATGGAGCAGTGCAAAATGAATATACTTTATCTACATGTGACAACATGGTTAGTTCTCAATACACAATGTTGAGCAGGAAAAAAGCAAGCAAAATGATACGTATATTGTGACTCAATATATGCCAAGTTAAAGGCATGTAAAATGATATCATACTGTATTCATGGATGCAGCTATGTAATTCTTACAATGGCGACACTAAGTGATAGTCTTTCTAATCATTACATTACTGTTTCTCACATGCTTTTGTTAGTTTATATACAAAAATCTTCCTGAAACTGAAGAAGGCAAGGCTGTGAGCAGGACGAAGAGTCTGGTTCTTCAGTGTTTGAGGGGCAGCACAGCGGCGCTTTGGATGCATGACAGTGGTGGCAAAGTGGGAATGGTCATATCTTAGGGACAGCACACCCCAAGGCCAAGGCCAGAAAGCCTGGTCCTCAACCCATGGGCTGCTATGCTAGCAATAATCAGTCTGCCCCGCTCGCCATCAAGACACAGGGCATGAAAGTTCAACAACTCTTGTGATCAGTTCACAAACATGTCCCAGGCCTGGAGAGTTTTGTAAGGATTTGTTGAGAGGAAAGTTACTCTCTTGTCAATAGCAGGTAGACAAGTGACTACAGAATGAATAAAATCACAGCAATACCTTTGAGAGGGGGCAAAGTTACCAGGGAGTCACAGGTCAGCAGTGTAGAGCAGCTGATTTGATTCATGTGGAGGCACAATGCACATGATTCAGAAAGGGGAAGGAGTCTTAAGACTTCCCCATGTCTTAGATGTCCAAACAGTCACGCATTTGATCCGCTGCTCAGCCTTGAAGCAGCTGAACCACTCCTCTCAGATGTCAGCTGTTGCCTGCAACCTTTTCACCAGGTGGTCCAGCATCAAACAGATGCGCATTCAAATCCTGCATTTGCATTTTCGAGCATATGGATGAGATGTAAATTAAATACAGCACAGAGTCATACAGCACATTCCAGTTGCTTAATACATGTAAGCTGCCAAAATTACTATTACCTCTCTTCCAGTTAGGAAAGGCTCAAATTCAAAGCAGATTTGATCTATCTGCTTCTTTTGGCAGCTCTCTGCCCAATATATTCTCACCTCTCTAAATCTTCTGAATTCTTACCTCATCTGGAAGTATCAAGAATTGAGCTAAATCTACTGCTTATCCTATTCTCCTCTCAATATTAGTCCTTAAGATTCATTCCACATTTAAGTCCAGGTCGAAAACCAGGGCACAAGGCTCCCCTCTGTGGTTCCTTGCCTGCTGCTCCACCCAGAAGCCATCACTCCAACATTTTTTTTTTCAGTCAAACCCAGTCCATAATCTTGGATATATCTATTCATACCATCTGTCTAAAGCCTTAATAACCCTTTGAAGTTTATAACAGCTTGCTGAGTTCATCCTTTCAGTTTTTAAATTAAATGTTTGAGATACAGTTGGGTGGCCAACTATAAACCTTCTCTCGGCATTAATTATTTGCAGACTTTGAGGCCATGAGTTAGGGGGAGAAAGCACTGAAATAATCTCTGCCACTTTTTCTGCATCAGGACATAGTTTAATATACATATTTATGTGTATGAGCTCAATATAAAAGCTTAACTTCATCCATATCTGATTATGTTTCCTGACACCTTCCAAAATGGAAATAAATTGCAGCAGCTAAATAAATTTAGCAGAAATGCTAAAGACACGCATCACGCAAGCAGAGGATGACCTCAGAGGGAGACAATACTTTGATAGGCCAGGCACGCTGCTGACAGCGTCACGTGTGTCGTCTTGGGAATCCTTATCCTCTCACTGTGAGATTGCCATCATTATGATTTCCATTTCACAGATGAAAAAATCCTGAAGATCAGAGCTTTGAACTGAGTTTCCTGGTGTCAGATAGCTGAGGAGCTGCAGAGCCTCATGGAAAAGCAAGTGGTTAATTCTAGTGCCCAAAGTCCCTTCTTCTGGGCCCTCGGGAAGACTGGGCAGGCAGATGGGATGGGTGCCCGTGTGGGGCTGAACGGTGGCTGGAGCTCTTCTAACTGCTACGCAATCCCCATGACACATCAGGAGAAGGGTATACACTTCAGTATTCCCCTTTTCTAAATGAAGAAAGTCAGGCACAGAGATGAAGAAACTTTCTCAAAATAACCCAGTGAGTAGGGACAGAGTCGGGACTGTAATACAGTGTCCAGTCTCTCAGCAAAGTCACGGAGCCACCGGCTTCCTGTGGCAAAGTGCTCTCCGAATGTATGGCATTCAGAATCCTTCTGATTTTGTTGTGTTAAAGGTGCTGGCAGGAATGAAGGCAATTAGGCAGGTAGGAAGGGAGAGGAGGAAGAAGTATTTTATTTCATTTTTATTTAGTTGCTCACATGGGTTGTTCCCCCAGACCTGGGATGTGAGCCCATGAAGTACGCTCCTCTGGAGGTGACTGACCTAACCACTGCTCCACCTGGGCACCCCTCTAGAATCTTTCCAACACTGACCCATCCACTGAGAATGAGAGCTTTGGACTGAGCAGTAATAGTGTGAATTTTAAGAACTGAGAAAGCCTAACACGTTTCACACAGATAGGACTACAGCAGCTCACCCACGGTCCAAGGACCAGGCAGTGGTAACGTGGACGTGAGTCCCCACCACCTCGGACCTCTAGTCTGGGATTGTCTCCAGTGCCCTCTTCACTCCTCCGCCAGCTCCCATGCCCAAGGCTGTGTGGTCTCGGGGAGGGGGACCCAAGCAAAGCGATGCTTCTCTCAGCAGAAATACTGTCATGGAAAACATTTCACAGACTGGGCCCGCCAGAGTCTTGCCTCCTTGGCGGAGTGTAGTTCTGGGCAGAGCTGCTGACTCATTCAGGGCATTTGGGTGTGTCTCTTCCATAAAGCCACTGAGTCCTGGGCAGAGTCCCAGACGACATAGGGAATGAGGGAGCCCCCTACTCCAGACACAGAGAGTGGCTGTCGATCGAGGAAGACTTCTGAAAGGTTTCTCAGGCATTCCTCTGGGGCCACCAGGGGACATAGACATGACATTTCATCTCACCCAGTTGTGTCAATTGTAACAACAACTCTGCAGATGGAATATTTGAAGTTGTAGGAGAAAGAGTGAGTTCACGAGCCAGGCTTACTTGCACCTCAAATTGCCTTTTTCTCTCTTATATGTTTGCACAAGTGATTTAATTTGCCCAGCCCTGAGCTTCCTCTTTCACAGACAGGGTACAGCAAATATCTAACTTCTCAAGTCACAGTGGCGGTTCATTGACATTAAATATGGGAAGTTTCTAACAAAGAAAAGGACATATAATTGGTGCTTAACAAAGGTTAAAATTTGTCTTCTCTTGATAAGGATGAATCTAAGCCATGAAAACTGTTATAGTAAGTTGAATATATGGCAAAAGGGGTTTCTTTCATAGGCGATCAGGTTAAGGATTTTGATCAAGATAGGATCACAGAGCCCTTAGAAAGGGAAGCAAGGGTGTCAGAGTCCCGGAAGAGGATTGAAAAATGCTGCCTTGTCCGCTTTAATGATGAAGGAAAAGGCGGGAGTCAGGAAACAGGGATGCTCACCAGAATCTAGACAATAGAAGGAAATAAACTTTCCTCTCAAACTTCCAGAAGATACATATAGCCTGCTGACACCTTGAGCTTCTGACCTCCAGAATTGCAAGATAATGCATTCATGTTTCTAAGCCACGACATTTGCACTACTTTGTCACATCAACAGGAGGAAATTAATACAGGGGAGTATATCTCCATTCATCCCCATATTGAGGGCTTACTTGTACTGCTAACAAGTAGGTATGACCCAATGTTATAGGGTCCAGAGCCTGAGACTGTATGTGTTCACAAGTTCCTTAGAGGTCAAAGAGTGGCAATTCTTAACTGTCAATTCCCAAAAACTTACCTTAAGCAAAATCAAACCAAAACAAACAAACGAAAGCCCACAAGAAAGGAGAGAAAGATAAATTAATCAAATGAAATCCTAAGTAAACCCCTCTTCACAGTGTGATCGTGTGATCTCACCACCTCCTTTTCTTCTGGCTCCTTGCTGTCAAGATCCAAAACTTTATTTTAATTTTATTTGGTCAGTCCATTTGCATTGCTTCTCCATATTACAACTGTAGCTTGTCTTTCTCTTTCTGATTCACTTCATGTAGCAAAATACCCTCTAGATCCCTCCATACTGTCTCATTTGGCAAGATTTCCCCTTTTTATGGCAAAGTATTACTCCAGTGTGTGTGTGTGAGTTAATATGTTCATATTTTTTGGATAGATACCTAGGGGTGGGATTGCTGGATCATATGATAATTTTATTTTTATTTTTCTGAAAACTTAATAGTTTACTGTTTCCTTTTTAGATTTTGTTATTTCCAATATTCTCAGGAATATGCTCACCCACTTTCTCTTTGAAACCCTCCTAGGAGCAAATCACTTTAGGAAGAAATGACAGGTGCCACAGACGCTGATACCGACCTTCTCTTCTTACTACTGTCTTTCTCCATAAGTCCCATCAAATGCTGTCACCGAGCACTGGAACGTGCAGGAAGAGAAATCTTCTGAGCAAATTGCCAAATTTGGTGCCTATTTCTTGAGTACCACTGCATATTCCCAGAATCGTCTAATTTTTCATACACATGATTCTTTCAGATGTCATCCTTACACTCTTTCATGGGGTCAGGCGGAATGGAAATAAATCGTGTCATTTCTCTCATCTTTACTTCACCTTTCTCCATCCCCTATCTCCCCGCCCCCCACCCCATAAGGAGAGCTCCTTCTTTCTCCAGTTGAGGCTTTTCATCTATGCATAACAATTGGTGCAAATTAGTGCTTGCCAGGAACATCTGAATCCCAGCTCTGGCCTTTGCAAAAGACCCTTTTATGTAAGAACAACATGATCCCCTTGGAGCAAATCTCTCACAAAGCCCCTCTGGGAGCCACGTGCACTGGCCATGATGAGTACAATCATCAACTTCAGGGTTTTTCCAGAGGGTCTGCTTTGAATAGAAATGTATAGTGTCCTTTCCCTCCAGGTGGCCCTGCATGTCCATTTCCTACTGAGTCTGATTTCTCGTGGTGAAGCACCCAGGCTGGCCCAGGTGCACATACTGAGTTTTCTGTGTTTTCTGAGGGATGATCCTGGAGTAAGCGGGAACACTGTGTTTCAGAAGGGCAGTTTTTGTTCTGTCCCTGGAGGAGTTCTTTCAGTGAATCAAGACCTGCAGCAGTAACGTTGATGCCTCTCTCTTGGCCAGTGGAACAAACATGTCAGTAACAGAACCTATTTCAGCAAACTCTGATATAGGGGCTGGAAATATGGCAAAAAAATGACACCCCCTTCTTCATCCAAGCCTGAAACCAGTTATGAAATACAACGGATAGGAAAAGGAAGGTCAAACATCACCTGTTTTACCTGTACCTCCAATGACAAAGAATGCGGTTTCAGCAAATGAATAAATGGAACTCCAAGATCAGACATATCTGCTTAGCACAGAGTGCTAAGATCTTCTTCGAGTGTCTTCCTGAGAGAGATCTCCATCACTATAGGGCACAGGAGAAAGCACACTCCCTACGGGAAGCTTGTGTCCATTAAGAAAAGATGAGGCAGATGCAAAGCTCTTCACACCCAGCTCCTGGATCCAAACTCACCCAGTTGTTTGTTCAGAATGAGTGTAGGCATGTGGGGAGACAAGAGCAGTGAGCCAGTGTTGTCTACTCCACATGCAACATTAGCCCCACTGCAGTAGATTATGTTCTTGTCAAAATATCTACTAACCCCTTTCTAATGGGCGCCACCCTCTATATTAGCTTTCCTGTGTCTACAAGACGTGATTTGGTCAACAAGAAATGAGTTCAAATGACATGAGTCACTTTTCCCTAGACATGTCATGAACCATTGCCTGCCTCTGCCATCTTTCCTTTTTGTTTGCAATAGAATGATGAGTCCCAGTATGAGTTTCTCCATCAGTCTTGGTTCCTGGATGAAGAGAGAATGAAGCAGAATTCTGATGGTCCCTCAATGGACTTGAGTTTGAATGAGAAATAAATGATTGTTGTTCGGAGCCAGTGAGATTTTGAAATCAATCGTCATCTCAGTGTAACGTATCTTATATGGAGAGATATGTGCCTCTCCCTGCCACACAACCCACAGCAGCCAGCAACTTCCTTTTTCTACCTGGATCTCCCCATCTCTCCATCCATTCACTGAGTATTCGCTGGGCACCAGCCCCTGCGAGTGACATAAGAGCTGCAGTAATGAGTAAGACATGCCTGGTGGGGAGCTAGTCATGTCAAGAAATAATTCGGTGAGAAGTGTTGAGTGCTATGTTAGAGGAATGTGCAGAAAACCGAGAGGGCCCAGAGGAGGAAGGATGATCAGACCAGCTGGGGCAGGAGGTGAGGGGGTCAAGGGCAGGGGTGGGGGCTGGGGGGGGTGCGCAGGGTGTGAAGACAAAAAAGCCTGAGGCAATCTCTGCAGGAGCCCCTTCCCTTCAGGTTACTCCTATAGCTTGGCTGACACAAGTATTTCCCCTGTTCTCTGGGACACAGACTCAGCCGGAAAAACCCACCAAGACATTGGATGAATTACCCAGCACATCAGATCTACGTCAAGTTCCAGCAAATGTACAGGAATTCAGAAGGGAGTCCTTTCATCTTGGACCTCTGCAGGAGGTCTGTGGGGAGGAACTATATTTCAGCTGAGCAATGAAAAGTGGGTTGACTTTTACCTGGTGAGGGCTAGAAGTAGGTCATTATGGACAAAAGAGGAGAATGTGCAAAGAACTGTAAGCAGGAGGAGAAACTTGTGGAATGTGGAGGAAGCCTTCATGAGGGGAACAGAGGAAAATCAGTCTCCAAGGAGCACCTCAGAGTCAGGTCCTAAATATAAGACCTAGGCTGATAGCCCCTAGGGACAGGAGCCACTAAAGTTTTCTGGCTATGGAAATGGCAGGACAGGAAGGGCATTTTAGAATAATGGGCAATAACTGTCATTGTAGAGGATAAAATGGCAGGTCCAAATGGAGATGGGACAATTAATTAGGAGGCTGCTAAAAATTCTGAGCAAGAAGTGAGGGGTCTCAATCTTGAGGAGCAGAGGGGAGAGTTTGAAGGCAAGAATGGCACAAAAGAGGGTTGGGAAGGAAAGACCCATAATTAACGGTGTGGGAGTTCTGAGAGCAGCTTGGGCTCTCGTAGAAGATGGCTCCAAGAGGGCTCTAGAGTGAAGGTGAATCATGAACACAATTCAGATCAACTGAAGGGAGGGAGGAAGGCAAGATCAGCAAGTAGAGTGTCTCAAAGTGAGACTAGTTTGAGTAGAGGTTTTCTATAAAGACATGACAGAAGATGAGGCCAGCAATTTAAAGGCAATAGCTTCATGCACAGTTGCTTTGCTTTGCCTTCTTCTAGTCCTCTCAAGAACCCTGAGTTCTGTTCTAATAATGCCCTCCCTTTTTTTTGAAGGAGGAATAAGCATTTTATTTATTTAGTTGCTCCCCCCATTCCTGTCCCAGGCCACAAACCCAGGTCCCTGGGCTATATGTGGACTGCTCCCCAGGCACGGGCCCAATACCCGAGCCACCAGGGCATGCTTTTAATAACCCATTTTCCACATGAGGAACTAGAGATGCAAAGAAATTGTTTGCAAATTAGCTACATAGTTTGGAGGACAAAATAAAAACGTTTCTTTAAAACTAAGAAGAAATTTCAGCCTGAAGTCTATGGCTGTGGCAAAGTTTGTGTAAAGTCCAAGGACCAGGTTCACACCAATGAATGAATGAATGAATAAATAGAAGACTCTCAATACAGCGACAGCAGAGCAGTAAGCCAGGCCCAGGGCCCCCTGAGCACGGTGCCCACCCTTTATGGCTACAAAGGTCCCAGATCATGAGGACAACCTGGCACCGTCACTGTCCCAGGTTCATATAGTCAGGGAGGGACTTGGCTGGAAGTCAAACTGTTCACAGCAGTCGGGGAAGCGGGTTGCCTTGGAGTCCCGCAGTCTGGGTGTCGCGGTCACCGCCACGAGCAGAACCCCGGCGATGAGGGCACAAACACCGTGCTGTCTGAAGCCACTGAAATGTTGAGGTGGTCTGTGACTGGAGCAGGACACAGCTCGTGCTGGCTGGTACTCAGCGACTCGGAAACACGCCCCTCCATTTAAGTTGGGTCTCTAGGTCTCGAGCCTGGGCTTCTAAGACCTGTGCTCTTTCCTCTGCCTGTGTGCTTCCCTAACGACCTGGAAGGGGGTCATAAAACCGGTGAGTTGGGGCACAAGCAGATCTTTACAAATGAAATTATGTCACAAGTAAGAGACAAGAGAAATTATCCATGAGCATTACCCACTGTAATGGTATTTTTCCTGAAACTTTTTCATCACGGTGGGAGGCACATTCTCAGATTCACTCTGGACAATCATCAAAAATGTTCAAGGCCACTGCTCATCGGGCCTTGAGCACAGGAAAGGAACCCAAGTCCACCCCATCCCTCCCATGACTTGGAGACCCGCGACTCCTTTTTAAATTCGCTAAATGGGAGGACTAGTGGGGCCTTCTTACCAGCGGAATTAATGCTTTAGAGCTTGCAGTTTCCTAGAAAGGAAGCACTCCAAATGCTATCCAGTGTCAAACTCAGACTCTGTCACGTGTAAAGTCCAAGGACCACTAATCCCCAGCCTCCTCCATCCTGACTCTTATTCCGCCCCAAGGAACCATGAAGTCATCGTTTCGGATGCAAGCAACAAAACTTCATTGTCTCTGGACCCAGGCTGACAAATTCTGGGCACACATGTGCCCACTGGGGCAACTACTAAAAAGCGAGCAAAAAGCTACTCTGTCGCCAGCACTGGGCCTGGGCCAGCCCTCTCCTTTCTTCAGATCCAGGATGGACTGAGCCCTTCTGAAGTTAGTCACTGAAAGAGCCAGCATCTGCCCACGGAGGGAGACCCATTTACTTGGGGAAAATCTGCGGGCAGTGTTTGTGCTCTGCGGTGCCAGAAGCTGTCAAGCTTACTTCTCACCACTGCAACTGTGGGACTGGTCGCCCCGCTCACGACAAGAGACATAGGAAAGAACTGAAAATAGCTTTTTTGTCAGTTACTTGCTGAAAGCTCCCAGATGTGGGTTGCTATGTGTGCACATTTAGGTTGCGAATCGTCTCTCTAAATGTCTCTTGCTCCCCGGCAACTTGAGGCAGGAAGGACATTATTGACGGTACAGATGAAGGGAAGGGCAGATTTCGGCCCCACCCGGGCTCCCTAGGTCCTGACTCCCGGGACGGAGAGGTCTGAGGGACATTGTCCACAAGTGTTCTGTGCACAGTAACCCTGCCCCTGATGCCGGAGGGCTGCATCGAGTCCATCTCGTATCTGTCTTTAGAACATGTTTTGAGTCTAGTCACCCTTCTCAGTGTATTTCCAGACCAACCTTGCTTCTTGCCAGGAAGGCGCTGTAACCTCCTCATGGTCTCCAGACTTTCACTGTGTCCCTGTTCACTTCTCTTGCCAATGTCTGCACTAACCAGAGCAGTGTCTCAAATGCAAATCGGGCCAGCCACTTTTTCCCTTAAAATCCTTCAAGGTTTTCAGTGGCGCCTCGAGGATAAAGACCACACATTACCAAGGTCAACAAGACTCAGAGGGTCTGGTCCCTTCCTCTCCGGGGCTCTTCTCTCCCCTGCTCTCAGAGGCTCACACTACCACACTGCCCTTCCTTGAGTTTCTGGAATGTACCAGGTTTTTACCTGCCTTAGTGCTTTTTGCAGTTCTTGCTGGGTGCAATGCCTGGTCTTCTGCATGTTCCCTATTAAAACCTAGTCACCCTTCCATTCTCAGCTCAAACAACACCTTCTCAAGAGAACTTCTAGAACCCCCCTCACCCCAACCAAACTCGTCACTCCACATTCTCTCCCAACATCTTCACCTTGCCTGTTGTTGTCTTTGCCTTGCCTTGATGTCTCTCCCCGCCCCACTAGACTCAAGGGCATGGTTTATTCATGCTCTATACCCATGTCTTAGCATCGTGCCTGGTACAATATAACCAGTAGGCAAATATTTGTTCGATAAATAACCAAGTCCCTTGAAAGGATCTAAATGCTTGTAAAAGATTTCTTTGGCTCAGGAACTGCTATTTTCCTAAACAAAAGTGACTGAATCACTCTTCTTTTTCCTTTGGATACTGAGGAAGTCAGACTCCAGTGAAGCTTGCAGACATATGCCAACTCTGTGGATACACAAGATTGGCGTATTTGTCATTTCCCTTTGCTTGGTCTTGATTGTCTCCTTTTTTTTTTTTTTTTTTTTAAGGAAAGGTGAAGGTAGGAATGAAGACGAGTAAGCAGGAGGCAAGAAGAGAAAGGAGGAAGAAACATTTGCTAATTTGATTTAGTTGCTCCTCTCGGTTGTTCCCTGGCCCCAGATCTTCAACTTGGGTCTTGGGAATGTCTGTGGACCATATCTGGGGGCCTTGTCCTCTAGGCCTGTGTGAGGACATGCCCTCAATTTCCTACTTTGGATTACATGTTCTCCCAGTAGGTTTTTGTCATTGTATTCCATGGCAAAGAATGGGATATGATACTACAAAGATGGCCACTGCACACCTTCAAGGTCAAGACAATTCTTGAGGAAAGAGGAAGGAGAGGGATACCTCTAATACTTATCTCTAAAGTGTCTGAAGATCTCTGGAGATCTCTCAGCTTCAAGGCAGGAAGAGAGAATAGGGCAGTCAGTCGCTGTGGAAGTCAGAAGGCCTGTAGGACTTGGGCAGGTCACCACTCAAACCCTACACTCCTAGTTTAGAAAGGAGGGGAGCTCAGTTGTGCTTAATCCACTATGCTGTTAAAAGGCCGGATGGCAGCACTTTGTGGGCTGAATAGCAAACACACACATGCACACACAGGAATATATGGCTGTGATCAAGGGGGAAGCTTTGATGAGATCACATTTGATTTCAGACTGGCTCACAGACAACTTTCAAGTGAGTCAAGTTTTCCGTCGCTGCATTCTTTCTCTCCCGTCTCTCCTCCTGGGTCTTACTCATGAAACTGCTCAGTGCTGTGAGGCGCCGAGACCCCCGCCCGGGCATATCTGAAGAAAACCCAGATATTTTCCCTTTGCTTCTTATTGTCCTTTATCAAAAACTGTCAGTCCTGGGAAAGGCTTTTCCAGGGTTTCCAAATGCTGACGCCCTATACCTGATAAATACATCTGGTCAACCAGTTAAAGCTGAAGATGACTGCTAATGCAGAGAAAACTGCAGAAACAGTTAATCTATTATGATGAAGATTCACATAGGGAGTATATAGTGCACAAAGGACCCCCAAAGGAAGGATATTTATGCTGAGCCCTAAAGGACAGTAGGAGGCATCAAAGTGGAAGAGAAAGAGCCAGCAAACATACTGGAAACCGAAGAGTAAATGTTTCCTGTGATTTCTTTATTTCTACCTGCTAGTTGTGAGCCACACTCAAGTCTATATGTCTGATATTCTTGGAGTTACTACAGGATGAGAATCCTTTCCCAGGAGGCCACAGGAAGCTGCCTGAGGCCAAGAGTTGTTTGTTTGCACAGGCAAACTTTTCACACAGAAACATGACAAGGTAAGGACACTGCTCAAGGGACATGCCAAGCACATAGTGGCAGGTGCAGGGGGAGCTCACTACACAGAGCTGGAGGGAAGCTCAGGACTTGCTCCACACCTCGCTTCTCTGGGACACTTGCTACAATTTAGCTAGAAGGTCAACTGGGAGCCATCTCCCCAAAGATCACCAGTTGGAAGAGGACAATCAAGCCAGCAAGGCAGATGTGAATCCTGTGGCAACCAGATTCTGGCACATATGAGGCCCCAGCAGGGCGCTATGAAGAGAGTCAAAGAAGAAGGAAGACATAGCACCTGCTCTCAAGGAGCTCGCAGCTCATAAAGTAACAGTCAAGTGCCTGTGACAAAGCAGTGAGTATGGAAAAGAGGGGTGCTGGAGCATGGAGCCGGGCATCAGGGAAGGCCTGCAGAATGGGGTGCCAGAGTGGCTCTGGGGGTATCGTGTCTCCACACCACCCTTCTACCCCAGCAGCTCCTTCCACTCTCCCAGAATCTCCAACAAGCTCTTCACCTCTTCTTAGAAGGTGTTTTGATCACATAAAGTAGAAACCACTGTCATGGACTGAAGACTGAGTCTCCCCCACCCTAAATCCATGGGCTGAAATCCTGGCCTCCCCACCAGCCAAGTGATGGTGTTGGGAGGTGAGGCCCTGGGGAACTGATTGGGTCACCAGGACGGAGCCCTCATGAATGAGATTAATGCCTTTATGAAAAGACCCCAGAGCGTCCTGCCCTCCTGTGTGACGACACGGTGAAAGGACAGCCTCTGTGACCCCGGAAGTGGATCCTCACTTCCCCAGACAGTCGGCTGCTCTTCGATCTTGGAGTTTGCAGCCTCTAGAGCTGGGAGAAGCGAATGTTTGCTGATTAGGCCACGTAATCTATGGTATTTGTGTGACAGCAGCCCGAATGGACTAAGACACTATGATCCCAAGAGCCTGTGAGTTCAGGGCACTCACAGCTTCTGTCCCTTCTGGTCTACGTGGCTCATGGACAATAGACCCCTTCCTCCACCTGGCTCAGCACGAGGCACATAGGAGCTGCCCTACAAATGCCCCATTCATTCCATTCTACGTGGCAGCCGAGCTGCTCCTAGAGGCTTTTGTGAAAGCAAAAATAATAATAAGATATATTTACAAAGGTCCAAAAAATTAAGAATGAGAAGTAACAAGGAGTGAAAAATTCATGTATTAAAAAACATCTTAAATGCCTAATAAGGGATTCATAAAATGAACAGAATTTTAAGACTTTAATAAGGGGCCTATTGTACTTAGCAACTCTATCTTTTCAGGTCAAACTTAGCCCAGACAGAGAAAGCCACCTTCAGGGACATTAAGACGGCAGGAAAAACAAAGTGTGGCTTAGAATCAAATCGATATGGTACTTGTAGACCTGAAAGGAGTGGTTTCTGTTTCGTAGGTCAGTGCCCTTCAGGGGTCGACAAGAGAAGGAAGATGTCCTCTGCTCTGCAACTTGGGTAGAAACACCCTCAAGAGGTTTTGGGAACAAACAAGCCTTAAATTAAATTAAGCGAGTTGGAATTCCCGCGCTGACTCTTCCCCTCAGGTGACTTTGGCAGAGTTACTGAAACCGGCTTTTCTCACGTTCGCCGTTAGAATAATACCCCCTCCACAGTGCCGTTGTGAGGACTGGACGTGGTAACCACGCAGAGGATACTGCACGAGGTAGGATCTCAGTAAGTGTGTGTGATCCCAGTAAGAATGGAAACAAAAGTGGGTTGATCCCTGAGTACATGCCAGGCAGGGGCCAAAGCATTTCACGCATGCAATCCTCACGTTGACGCAATCGGACCAGACCATTGATAATGTCCATCTAATAGGATAGAAGACAGAGGCTGGGAGAGGTCAGGTCATGCGCTCCAGGCCACACACGGGTCAGCGTGCACTCCCCGTTCCCTCCCACGTCACAGCCCCAGCGCCAGTCATGATCTTGAGCTGCCTCACATGGCCCCAGCGTGCCCCACCGCGGGGGACATCACATCACGCTCACGCAAAGTGGTGAGACTTCCACAAGTCCGCACGGCAGCTCTCTGGCCCGTTGAGAAATGCGTTCTGGTGACAGGGACTTCTCCCGGTGAAGCAACGGGCCCCACACCTCCACTCCTTTTTAGAACTGGAAATGACGTGCAACTGGAATACACGGAAAAGTCTCAACAATGCCTGACACCCTGGGTTTCTGTTGCCAGTGACTGAGCTTTTCCATGGGCTTTCCAGGAAGGAGGGAGAGCGACAAAATGCAGTCAGTCCCGGCACGCAGCACGGAAAGCCTCTCCCGGGAAGGTTCGGAGGAGTCAGAAAGTACGTGTGGGCGCTGCAGCTGCCTGGAGAATGAAACAGTGCGGGGTCTGGTTCTCATCTCATCCCATTCTGTCAAAGTACATCATTTGTGTGTCATGCCCTTAAAGGCATCTGTCACTACCCCCAGGGTGGAAGCCAGCCTCGACCAGCTGTCAGAGTGAAGGAACCGTGTATCCAGTCATGTCCCTTTGTGGAACCGACACTAATGAAAGGGCAGCCCAGCTGTCCCAGGGCTTGGGAATGAAGATGGATAATACCAGATGAGCTGCCCTAAAATCTCCTCAGGTTTCCCTCTGCGACCACGCCTTGCTGAAGGGCTTTGACTCAGCCTCTCATTTAGACTCCTGCCTAGAAAAGAAAATATCTCAATTGTGTATATGAAAACAGTCTTAAACATTTGCCCAATAATTCTAAGAGCAGCATGGAAACTTTAATTTAGTCAGATGTTTCGGTTCCTTACCTTCTCGGTGAATAATGTCCACTTACTGTGGATCTTCTCTCTCTGTCATCTCACCCTGGCAGGTCAGCTGTGAGGTAAGAGACACAGGCAGATGCATCTCTTGAGAATCCGTGCCTTACCAAGGACAGAGTCACGCACTTATCACACATCTTCTGAATTACTCCTGTTAACACTATATATTATCATTTTCTTTTTACAGATAAAGACAGTGGCACTGAGTGAGGGTTAACTATCCTGCACGGAGATGTATCTCTAAGCGAGAGTACCTGGGCCCTTCAGACCCCATACCTGTACCTTTTCCATCACCCAGAAAAGCCAGATAACAAGAAGATTTTAAAAAGCCATATAATAAGTTCCATCATGGGCTTGAGTGATTCATCAATTAGAAGGGACAGCTTAGAAAAACATAGCAGTCTATTATCACTAAAATGTCTCTCTGTTGGAAGATAAGGCAGAAGAAGAAAATAACGTTAAGAGAAAAATCAAAGGTCAGAAAGACGTTGATCTTCCTCAGCCTCCTAATGCCTTTAGATGGTAGAGGCGGGTGGGCAGATTTGAAATGAATCTTTGATTCAGTGGTTGATTGGTGTTATCATTGATATGTGTCACCTGCTTGTTGATGTCAGGCATCATACTAGGCAGAAACACACAACCATCTTCAGCATATAATGCCTAACCCAAAGTAGGAGCTCATGCACTACTTCAGGAAGAAGTTAGAAAATGAAAAAAATAAATGAGATTCAATTCTTTTTTTCAAAGTTATTGAAGGAACTTTGTATCATAATATTATATAAGTTAAAGGAGGAAGTCATCATAATAAATATCTGTATAGAATACATTAAGTTTACCACCAACAATTTAATTCTATCCTTCACTATGTAATGAATCCCTCTACCTGATTTTCCCACCCCCGCCCTTCCCTTCTACTAAACACTCATTTTATTCTACAGGGAAAAAGCCTACTTTTGTTTGATATAGTTGTTTTGTTTGATTAGTTCTTATATATCACACAGTGTCTATCTCTCTCCTTCTGACTCATGTCACTAAGCATAGTCCCCTCTAGGCCCATCCAAGTTGTTGCAAATGGCAGGATTTCATCATTTTCAATAGTTGAGTACTATTCCGTTGTGTGTGTGTGTGTGTGTGTGTGTGTGTGTGTGTGTGTGTGTGAGGCATAATTATCTGCCCATCCTCTGATGAATATTTTGGTGTTTCCAGCTCTTGGCTATTATGATGATGCTGCAATAAACATGGGCTGCGTGTATCTCTGAGAATTAGTGTTCTGTATTTTTTTTGACAATGTATCTTGAAGAGGGATAGTGGGATTATACAGAATTTCTATTATCAATTTTTCTTATCTTCAAAAAGCTAAAGTCTAGTATCAGTCTGAATAACAGACAATGCATGACGGCACACACACAGTGACTAGATGTCAGTGTTGATGGAGGCTATGAAAGAAGAAGGAAAAGAGAACTGGCATGTGAGGCTTCTTGGAGAAAGTGAAGCGACTTCCAAGTTGAGATCCAGAAGGTGTAACTGTAGCTGAACTAAGTGAAAATTGCAGGAACAAGTATGTTCTAGACAGAAGTGTGCCACGGTTCAAAGCGCTGGAGCCTCTTCAAGGATTCAAGTATCTCTAAGAGACTTCCACTGAGACTTTTGGTCTAGATTTGGGAATGCAAGACAGCATTGTCAGGGCAGGAGGAGATGTGGTGAAGACACTTGAGAAACTGAGAGAGGTCAGGTTTTAAACCATCTGGAAAGAAAATCTAAAATTGGACTTTTTGAAAGAGCAGAAAATCGTGACATGATTTGCAGCAAAAATGAAATGTCTTTAGATTTGTCTCCTGTGTGTAGAACAGACTCGAGCAGCAGGCAGAGAGACAAGAGATTTCGCCTATAATTCGGGTGGCAAAAATTGACAACCTAAATTAAGGCAAATTTAGAAGTTTCACGGTCCAAACTGGACCATTGGAGTGTTCTGGATACTCTAAACCTTAGCTAGAACCATAGAACTGAGTTTTTGAGGATTCTAATTATGGTTGATACTGAAACTTCAGACAGGATTTTAAAAGGATTTGAGTGCAAGGCAATAAACACAGTTAGGAAGTTGGAGGAAAGCAAGGGAGCTTGAAACACCTTAAGGAGGCAAAAAATCGAAGATGGTCTCTCCCTCAGGCTAAATAGTCAGGTGAATCTGAGGCTTAACATATGCTTTATGTGCTAAGTCCGTATTTGTGCATGTTTATTTCCAATAACAAGTGGGGACCTGGTCATCGTCCTCATCCCTGGCTCACTCGCCTCTTTGGGTTCTGCAAACGCCAAGCCCCACACATGCCATGTGTCCATCCTCACCAACTGTACATGCTGAGTCAGCACGAATGCCAGCAGACTTTCTCAGGATTCTGAACTGCCAGTCTACATCTTGGGAGAACTTTCTAAACAGCATTATGGAAGACACAGAGGGTGAAATCCATCTTCGTACTTCTGAAAAGCCATATCCTGCCAGGATTTTCCCGGTTCGGGATACAGGTCTCTTCCCTCAGCCTCCCTTTCTGGGCCAGGTAGAGATGAAGCCAGCCTCCTGGCCTCTCCAGCTTGTGACCATGCAGCGCAGCCCCCAGCGCTCCCATACTAGGCAAGGCTGATGACTGGCCACTGGGAAGAGGTAGGGACCACAGACCCAAAGGAACAGAGCGCACACTTAGACCCTGTCCTGGCCCCTGTAGTAGACAATATTCCTGTTCACCCATCCTGTCCTCCTTACATGGAAGTCGTCACTCTCACCCTAATCAGTCATGGCACATGTGACTTGCTCTTGATCCAGGAAGCATGAGCAGAAGTGACACATGTCACTTCTAGGAAGAAGCTTCTAAGGGTCAATGTGTGAATGTTGAGTTCACTGTTTCCTCTATTAATGCTCTGCTCACTCGACCTGGGTTCCTGGCTGAAAGTGAAGTGGAACAAAGGCCCCAGGTAAGCCCATCAGCCACACAGTATGAGAGAAATAGACCCTGTGGTTGAACACTGAGATGTTCGAGCTCTTATTACCAAGCACAACTATGCTATCAAGTCTTGAACTCCCTTTTTACCCTCCTCCACCCACTGAAGTGGGCCATGTGCTTCCTCTCTGGGTTCCCTAAAAAGCCCCCTGTGTGTTCCTGTATCCTACCAACTACGACACCAATACAAATATTGAGCTGTGTATTTGTTGGGTATCCATTCACCACCACCCCTCAATGCCATGCTCTTTGACCTACATCTGTCCATACTGTTCCTCGTACACTGACATCACTTCATAAAGACTTGTGGAAATGAACTGAATTCATCTGTTTTCTGTAATTAATGTTATGTTATCTCTTGAGGATAGCATGGGCTCTGATCTTGGGACAATAAAGAGATAAGATAAATGCCAATGGCGCCTTCATCAGGCTCTCAGGAGAGCAAGGATGATGGGGAAGGGGATGACAGCCGGCTAACCTAGCACACGTGGTGACTGACTTTCTCCCTTTCTGACCTGGAAAAGCCTCCAGAAGCAGCCATCTCACTTGGTTTTAGACAGCGAAACACAGATGGACATTTACTGGGTATTCTAGGAAACTATGTGGTTTTCTGATGAAAGGACTGTGTGTAGATAATATCACCCACACGCCTTGTCCTTATTTGAATGTGAATGAGAGGCCTGAATGGTGACTGTTAACAGAAGATGGTTATAAGGAAAAACAGACACCACCCTTGACATTGTTAAGGCCAGACTTCCTGACAGGTGAAAAAAAAAAAGACTCAGAGTTATTCTTCCTGTTGTTAGGTTTCACAGGCAACCAAATACTCTAACTCATCCAGGAAATAAATTGCTTGTTTAAAAAATGTTTGGAACAACAACTTTTGCCATTTGCCTTTAATGTCTAACTCCTACTGACTCTTCAGGACTCAGCATGGTCACTGCATCCCTCTGGAAATACAACGTGTAGACCGAAGCGAAATACACCCGGTCTGTTCTGCCTGCACCGTGAGGTGAACCATGCCTAAGCGGACGCAAGAGTTTTCCATAAAGAGCTAGTTTCTTCCCAGTGACAAACTCTGTTCAGATCTTTGATGCCTTCTGGGCGCCCGCAGTGAATCCCTTCTCTCTGGATTACACATTGTACAGGAATTGCGTCTCCACTCTCGGAACTCAATTATTTTTTCTCTGTGGGCTGTCAGGGAGCGCTGGGACCCTGAACATCTCTCAGATCGCCAGGATCCATCACATATTCCAAGTTGCTGGATGAAGTTAGATCTGGGAGACATCTATGAGGATGGGCCTTAGTTCTTGTACGTGACTAGAGAATTCCTGAATATTTCCCCAAGAAACATCTCTCCCCAGTTCTTCCCCTGAGCATCAGTCTGGGATGAAACATGTCCCTGGTGAGTTTCTGTGGAGGCTGTTAGTGATATTCTTCTCCATCCCAGCAAACCTACTCCAGCTGGTCACCCCAGAAAACCATCTCCTCTTAATATGTAAAAGGGTCCTGGATAGTTAGGACCTAGGTTCAAGCCCATGGCACAGTAACTCAAGAAGAAAGAAGGAGCAGAACAGAGATCAGGGAGTAGGATTATGAAGAAAACCAGTTCCATACGCATGGAGATGGTGGTATAATCTAGGACTAACAGGCAACCTGTAGACTCAGAAAACCAGAACTCAGCGTGGCCTCCACCATTGAAATGTGTAAACTTGTACAACTTAAATAACCTCAATGTGCCTCAATTTCTCATCTAAAAAGTGGGCATTATCACAGTACCCACCTCATAGGTTTCAGTGATGATCAGTAAGCCAACACATGTCAAATGCTTAACACACTGTCTAGCACATAGCAATCGCACAATAAATTTTTGCTAGCTCCATCCAGCTATAAAGATAGACGTAAACGAGTGGGTCTCCAGCATCAAAGCTGCAAGCAAAGTTGTGAAACTCCAGGGCATGAAAAATGCATGCCAACTGACAGCCAAGGAAAGGAATCCTGAGAAGAGGAAGAAAACATAATGTCGATAAAAATGAGATTGGTCAAAATACAATTCCGAAAGCCAGATTTGTTAACTCATAGGAAATGTCTCTGGCAGGGGATCGAGGATCCCAAATTGGAGAAATAATTAGACTTCAGACTGGAAACAAAAAATGACTCAAGGGAAATGAGAGTTAGCTCAGCGTCGTCGTTGAAAGCACTTTATTGCACGATGTGCTTTTCAGGGGATGAGCTCAGTTGCAGGAGCTGGTCCCCTCCGCAGAGATGCTGAACAGCTGCACTTCATTTCAGCTCTTGTCAGGGAAGTTGGCTGCAAGACGCTGGGACAGGAATGAGATGGTGAGACATCGAGAGAGGCCACATTCACAGGGGGCCATGGACAGGAGGTAACTACAGAGGCATCCATGACTCTTAGGCTGAGATGTGAATTAGGAAACTTTCACTGTGGTGAAATGGACGGCTCTGAGCATGCATTTCCTCTGTTACCACTTGGAGCCAGTTAAGTCGTGCTAGCTGGACGCTGCGCGTGGGTCTGAGCCCAGAGCTGGAAGCCTCTGCCTCCAGCTAACTTGCTAAGCAGCCATGAAGAAAAAGTACCTTCTCCTCTCTGGGCCTCAGTTGCCCCAGTTTAAAGCCAGTTAGCGGGGCCACTCCAAATCTCTTTCTAGGTTGAGAGAAAAATCAACAGCCGACCACAGCAGTGGTTTTTAAGGAATCCGATAAATGACATCCCATTCCTCTGGCAAGTTCAGAACCAACTGCATGTTTTCCAGGAGAGTTCTTTCTAAAAGAGAGTCAAAATGTCTGCTTCATGAGATAAAAGTGTGGTTGGAGAACATGGCTTCAGTACGTGAAATCAGGGGCTTCCTGGCCCTGCCGCTGACGCTGGCCTGTGAGAACACCCTGCCACAGGCAACGCTCTGTGAGGCCATGGTCTCCATCCCCACCGCCACGGGGAAGACCCACTTTTTTAAGCCACAGGGCAGAAAGCAGATCAAAACAGAGACCCTCTCTAGTCAAGTGGAGTCAGAGCAAGGTGTCAGAGACCAGCTGATCAGTGACTCTCAGACCTGGATGCGTCTTCAAACCATCTAGTGGGCTTGTTCCACACAGATGACTGGACCTGACCCAGAAGGTCTGCTTCTGTAGCCTTGGGTAGGGTCTGAGAACTTTAACTGCTGACATATTCACTGATAATATATATTTTTTAATATTAATTTAATATTTATTGAGGCAATTTTGATTCGCAAAATAATAGAAAACACATCTGCACGTGTTCCCCAAGCCTCAGGTACATGACAACATACCCTGCCCACCAGCAAAATAGCAAAAATTCTTCACCATTGTCACCATTGTCCATTGGACTCCGCCACCACTTGTCCCCACCCTTCTCCCTGTTCCCTCCTGGTAACCTCAGTTCAGTTGTTAACAGCCAAGGGATGGTTTTCACTTGTCTGTTCCTTTGCTTTGTTTTTTTTTTACATTCCACATATAAATGAGATATTCTGGTATCTGCCTTTCTTCCTCTAACTTATTTCGCTTAGCATAATCACCTCTAGTTCCATCTATATAGCCTCTATGACAGGATTTCATCTTTTCCAATAGCTGTATAGTATTCCATTGTGTGTGCACATATACAGACTCACACATGCGTATATATCACATCTTCTTGTCCAGTCCTCTGACGAAGGGCACTTAGTTAGTTTCCAGTTCTTGCCTATTGTAAATAATGCTGCAATAAACATAGGGATGCCTGTATTTCTGTGAGTTAATGAGGGATAAGTGCTCCTTAACATCAATTGCTAAGTTGTATGCCTGACTTATTTATATAGTACTTATTGATTTACTGAAAGAAAAAAAAAAAGAAAGAAAAAACAATACTCACTTATGACTTCATCTGTGTCCATTAACTCTGAAATGGCTCTGAAGATTCTTTTTCTTTCAAATATCGTGGGGGTTCTTTTTTACCATCCCCAGCCTTGGATCTTGAACCCAGGTCCACAACTTTCATAACCTGCACCTGAGCTATGGGGAGCTGAAAAACCAAAATGATTATGGTTGTTTTCTTATATTAACTATAAGAATTGATAATTCATTGTGTAATTCCCAAGAATCATCATATTACCCTTTCAATTAAAGCTGAAGTTTAATAGTTTTCATTTTTAAAATGTGTGGTGAAATGAAATAATAAACAGATGGTCCAGGAGCAGAATTCTTATCATGCTTGTCTGTGGAAGTTCACAGCAGTGTCGGATTAGAAGTTGCCCTGGATCTGACGCCCGTGCTACTGATTTAAAGAATTTGCAGTCATCATTTAAAAGAACTTCATGGCGTTTATTATCTTCTGGTACGTTGTGTGCTGGTAAAAGTCATTGTCTTGGGGGATACGAGATCAGGGTTACTGTGCACCTTTGGCTATTATTTTAGCTGGGGAGACGTGGTCGTGTCATATCATCCCTTTCACCCTCCTTCTTCCTCTGCAAAAGCCCCAGATAATAATATCTACAATGAAAAGATCTGAGCCCTCTTATCTTTTTCTGTTCAGCCTTGAATACCTTCTGTGTTTGCATACCACAAGTTTATTTGTGGGGCTCTAAGAACCCTTAAAATCAAGAAACTCATCTCATCCTGGAAAGCAGAAAAAAACCATGACTCCTTACAGAGGAAGAAGGCTCATGAAATGCTAGCTGTCAACTTCGCCTCCTTTTCAGCTTAAATTGATCTGATTATAAGAGAAGAGTCTCTCTCACCCCAGGTCTAGAAAAGAGCTCTCATTATGCTAAATAGGCAGCTGCAAAGAGCTTAAACATTCTTCCATCTTTAGAATTTCTCGCACTGTTAAAAGAGCTAAATCAAATCAAAATATGTCATCATCAAACATTTAAAAGGAGTAATTTCCATCATGAAATTACTCGGAGAGCATGTTTTCTCTGCCTTTCTAAAGGAATTCTACTAAGAGAATTTGGAAACAAGTAAAAAGGAAACAGTCGATGGAACTAGAATAGAAATAAAGAGGTGCCTCAAGAGTCACCTTTAAAACCTATTCCATAGGAGTGTGCATTGGCTGAGTCTTGGCATTCTATGTCAACAGATAGGAGCCAGTTATTAAGCACAATGTAGAGATCTGGAAGCCCAGGCATTGATGACAGCATGGTGGCAAGGGGGAAATGGAGCTCAAGAAAAGAGTGCCAAAGACACAACTCATGGAAAGCCAAAATTTGAGAGATAGAGAAGGACTTATCAAAGCTATCCAAGTAGAAAAATGGTGCCAAACAGATGCTAACAGAGAGGACCAATTAAGATTATCCATTTCAGTGAAGACTTCTAGATAATAAGAACCAGAAAGATGGCAGCTCGTCTCAGTAATATGAAGACTGGACTGAGCTCAGAGGGAACAGACTCAGGGAATGGGATGGAGGGAGAAGGCTGATTAAATGGAGTTGACAAGTGAGTATGAGATGAGGAGAGGACGTGAACATACGTTCTGCAAGGATTTGTGGAACAGAGCCTGACATACAGAATAGGATCAGAAACACAGGAATGCAGAAGAAAGAGTGAAAAAATAAAAACAGGAATGCATATCGCAGGAAGAGAAGAAAATGACAGATGGGGCACAGCAGAAGCATGAAGAGGCTAAGGTTTCTGTGGAACTCTTTTAGGGAAATTGAGACTTATGTATTATTCAGAGACACTTAACCATGAATTAAATTACAAGCCTGAAGAGACAACAAAAGAGAAAGTTCTCTTCTCCCTCTGGACAGAGTCTTTGCATATTTGGCACATTTTCTATTCACTCTAAATATTTATGGAGATGGTTTTACTTGGGAGTTGCAGTATCATCTTCAAGGGAAGTTAGCATGATAAATTGAGAGAGGGAGAGAGGATGATGAATGTTGGATGCATGGTGGGTGGGGTAGGTGGAAGTAGAAGTATGGATGTCAGGGCTCTGAGCACTCCAGTTTTCAGAGGGAGGTGTTGATGGGATCTGACTTTATGGACAAAAATGCATTCATGATAATCCATAGCAAAATCTCAAGATGGGCAACCAGAGCGATTGATGTGCTAACAACTTTGTTTTTGTCTATATGTTGGCATCATGAAATTGAAGGTGGTGCTTACCAGGAAGGAAAAGATGGAGCATCATTCTCCAGATCACTGTCATCTGCTTACTTGTGACCTTCACACCCTAGGACCTGTCTTTGCCAACGTCTCTGTCTTGCTCTCTTCACATCAAACTGCACTTACTCTGTTCTACTCAAACTGACTTCACTCCTATTCTAATATATAAAGTTAGTTCAGACACCAGTTCTGCTTTTCCCTATACCCAGGAAATAGTTATTAAAGATCATTTCAAAGTTCTCCATTAGTTCACTGATCAAAAGACAGCCAGTTGCACAGACCTCCCCTGGCCACTCTTTTAAAAATTAATCCAAACTGAGTTACCAATAGGGAATAGGATGGGGGAAGGGGAAGGCAAATGGTGGCGGAGCCCACTGCGCAGTGGTGAAGAACTCTTGGTGATGTGGTGGAGGGCAGGGTGTGCTGACATATATCTGAGGAATGGGAAAAATGGACATATGAGTTTATTTTAACGTGTAAAAAAAAATCCCCAACCCTCTATCATTCACTAGCCCTTTGTATTGTTATATTCTCCTTCATTACTGCACTGTCAAAACTTTATTTCCATCTCTCCCACTAGACAGAGGCATGTTTTTACGTTTTATATCTGGGAGAATAGCTGGCACACGACAGGCACATGAAGAGTGTTCCTCCTGGCAGGGAGTAGATGTCTCCCTCCTCCAGATGCCTGTCTTCTAGTACTGACCCTTTCTTTGAGCGGGCACTGAATAGGGCACAGATCGGGGTGCAGGGGGAAAAATAAGGAGGTGATCTGTGAGCCCATGTGTATGGGTACGCTGGAATATTTATGTTTGTGTACAGACCTGGTGTGCATGTATGGTGAGCCAGCAAACCAGACTGTGTGCATGCAAAAACAAAAGCTGTTCCTCTTCACTTGTTTTTAGGTAAACGCAAATCAAATCAGCAATGAGCTGTCGCCTCATACCAGCGAAAATGACTATTATTCCAAAATTTGGAAAGAACAAATGTTGGCGAGGATGTGGACAAATGGGAACCCTTTTACACTGTTGGTGGGAGTGCAAATGGGTACAGCATTTATGAAAAACAGTATGGAGATTCCTGGAAATCCCATACGATCCCATCATTCCACTCCTTGTATTCACTGCCCAAAATGCAAAAAACACTGATTTGCAGAGGTAGATACACCCCCATGTTTATTACAGTGTGATTTACAGTAGCCAAAGATTGAAAACTGCTAAGTGCCTATTGTCAGAGGAACGGATGAAGAAGATGTAGTACATATATATGATGGAGTACTTACTACACTACCCTAAAATGATGAAACTCTGTCATTTCCAACAATATGAATGGAAGCAGAAGAGATTATGGCAGAAGGAAATAAGTCAGGAGGAAAAAGACAAATACTGGATGATCTCACGCATATGTAGAATATAAATAAACAAAGCAAAGGGACAAAACAAGAACCGTCCCTTGGACATTGACACTAGAACTGAGGTCACCAGAGGAGAGGGGGTGGCAGGCAAGAGCACACGTGGTAATGGGGTCCAGTGCACAGTGGTGGAGGACTTCTGGTAACTTGGTGGTGTCTGTGGCATATTGTCAAATATATGATGAATGGTGAACTTACACTCATGGATTTATATTACTTTGTAAATCTAAGTTACCACAATAAATGTGTTTTTTTTTTTCTTTTTTTTTTTTTGAAAGAATACTCTTCCAGGCTGGGCTCAGTGCTCTTCATCTCTGCTTTTATTTGCTCATTCTCAGTGTATATGTCATATAATTATATAATTTTTAAACCCACTACCCTCAAGTCTAGTTCTGACTTAATGGTAAATTCCTGAAGCTCACCAACCATTATCTTTGCCTCTCCATCAGCTCATACAGTCATATTGTCCACTAAACTCAAGGGGTCAAGTGCTACCTAATGCCGAAAACCACCTGCCCGAAAAAAGAACAATGGAGCAAAAGGGGTTCGGCAGCGATTCTTCTAGAAGAAGGAAAGTCGGTGCTGAAAAACAGATGCATTTAAAATCAAAAACAAAAACAAGCAAACCACAAAATATATTAAGTATTCATTCAGAGCAATGTGTCTTTTTAATCTATTTTTATGCTTTCGCTCCCCTGTCCCAGGCCTTAAACCCCAACCCGTGTCCCTGGTTTTCACAGAGAAAAGTGCATTTTGAACTTTACAACTGAGGTTTGGCCAATCTCTCTGGCCTCTAGGGGAGTCGGAGCAAAATCCTTTCTCTCTCCAGTCCCATGCCACCTGCATAGTGAGAGTGGACAAGGGAATTTCTCAGTGTTCTATCCCTTGTGTTCCAAGATCCCATTGACCCAAGACAGCGAGTAGCTTGATGGAGTAAGAAAAGTGGACAGGCCCCTCCCAAGGAGAAAGTTTTCAAGGCCTCCCCTTGCGGGCTCTGTGCAGACTCCAGTTGTGTTACCCGGGCCGTGTCTGGAGGGGATACTTTTGCTCGAATTCCATGGTAACCATTCTTACAGATAAGTTATCGCCTGTCACAACACTTGCAGTTCACTTTCCAGAAGGAATTCCTGCAGGGTGAGGTCAGTCGCTCACGAACCATGTCTTCCATTTTTTTTTCACCCCTTTTGGTCTTTGAGTAACTGCCTCTGACTACGTCAGCGGTGGCTTCCAACAGCTGTGGGAGCAAGACGTTCCAGCAGCGGAAGACAGAGCCCAGAGCAACCAGGGAGATGAAGCACAGGCTCTAAATCCAATGAGAGGCCATTTGGGGAGATTCCAGCTTAGTAGGTCTAATGACCACGAAGTCGAGTTAGTGAGAAATTCTTAGACATGCTTCTAAAGGGTACTGTGTGGAGGTATCTGTCCCTTCATAGACACTCGTCATTTATCAATGGCCCCGTAGTGCCAGGGATGATATCCCTTCTCCCCATGCCTCCAGAATATTGGAGAGCCTTCGAAGAAGTGAGCTAAGCACATTCTAGAGTGGATGTCAGTCCCTACCTGACAGAGAGCAGTAGCTTCCTCCCCCAGTGACGTGGAAGCATAAACCAGGGACTTCAGGTGATTTTCTCCTATGATCCTCTTCAAGAGGGTCATGTGTCTCATGGGGCCTCAGAACGTGTGCACAGGCAGGTGCCTTGCCCTCCTGTTCGCACGTTGCCGACTTACCGACACGTGTGGTAAATCACTTCATCTTTCATCTCATGCAGCTAATGCTTGAGGCCTGATGGATGCAGAGGTAGGTGTTTCATAAGCTGGACCAAAAACCAGATTTCTTTTCAAAATATCATTTCAGAAACAGCAATAGAGGAAATCATTTCATTCAATCTCCCATTCAGTTATTCAATAGACTTTTTTAAAAATGTCTACTTTATTCTATTTTTTTTAAGAGAGGAAAGCAGATAGGCAGGAATGGAAAGAGGCAAAAGGAAGAAAGGAAGGAAAGAAGGAAGGAAGGAAGGAGGGAGGGAAGAAGAAAAGAAGGGAAGGAGGGAGGAAGAGGAGGAAGCAGCATTTTTAATTATTTGTTCATTTTGGTTGTTCCCCCTGGCCTTACATTAAACCCAGGTCCTTGGGATTTACATGGTCTACACCCAATTCAATACCTGAGCCACCAGGATACGCCCAACAGACATTTTTTAAGACGCATTTTATTTATCTTCTTGTTCATCTGGGTGGTTCTGCCCAGCTCCGGGAGAAAAACCTAGGACCTTGGGAAGCACGTGGGCTGTGCCCAACCACTGCCCCACCAGGACCCCTAGGAGAAGCATAGACTCAGCTGTGTCACCTGAACTGTAGCACTAGTCTCGAGGACCAGTTGTTCAATCTCGATGAGCCTCCATTTTCTTAATCATAAAATGTCAATAATAACAGAACCAAGCTCCTTGGCTTGTTGGGAGAAATAAAAGCTGAATGGGATTTCATCAAGTGTGAGCAGGTATTTCTGACAATAGTAACAGTGGTCGTGTAGACGGCTGTGGTTGTGCAGGTAATGGTAGTGCTGACAGATTGAGGGTATAGCAATGCAAGAGAACAGCAGCTCTGTGACACAGAGGCAGGTGGGTGACAATGCAGTTATTAGCAGGGGTGTGGTATAGTAGGATAGCACAGAGGTAGGTGTAGGCTAAAAGCAATAATACCACCGTATACTGGCACAGTAGTAGGAATGACATAGTGGTAGTGTTAATAGTGATAGCATGCTGGTGTAATATGAAAAACAGCACAAGGAGAAGACAGAATAGCACTGAAGAATGGGAGGAGTGGTACCAGTAGTGTGTGCCAATCACAAGGCATCAGGCCCTCACCCTCGAAGAGCAACTAGTCTCCCCCAGATTATATGAACATCCAAGATGGAAGGGGGTTTCAGGGACCATCTAGGGTGTGGCCACATAATATAGGTGAGAAAACTCAAGTTGAGAAAAGTGATTTAACCCACATGCGATCAGGTGAAGAGTTCATGTCAGAGTTTGACACCAATTCCAGTCATCTTACTCTCGCTTCATTACTCTTGCCATTGGACCATAGGGCCATTTGTAATTCATTCATAAAGCTCCTCTTGTCCTCTCCCCTTTTACACCCACATTCCCCCAATCACAAGAAAAAAATCCATCCTATTCTCTACAACCTTAGTGCTTTTACATATCCAGTTCCCTCTCCCTCAGAGATACCACAAAAAGTCTTTGCCCATCTTAATAACTCCTATTCATCCTTTAAGAGTCATCTTCTCCTAAGTCCTTCCTCCATCCTGGTTCCCAGGATGCTGTATTAGAACAGTCCTTTTCTTTTCTTCTATAAGTCCTAGCATAAAGTTTAACCTGGGATTTACTGGAATATATTTTTTAGGTTCAAGCATTATTCTAAGTGCTTTATAAATATCAATTCATTTAATCTTCATAAAAAGTCCTGTGAACTTCTTAAAATTGATTTGTCTTAGCTGTTTTCCAAATCATTTGTTTATTTCAGAAATAACTCCTGAGCAACCACTATGTCATGTATTAGGCACATATTTGTGATCAAGATAGCTGTGCCCTTGTCCTCAAGAAGCTTACAGTCCAGTGAGAAAGGCAATCAAGGAAGCAAATACTACATTAAGTCTAATAAGAAGAGGGGCACGAAGTCAATTTAGAAGAAGCTGTCAGAGAAACCGTTTGGACTTGAAGAGTGTGTTAGTTTGATGGAAAGAAGGTGGAAGTATATTCTAAGGTGGAGAGAAGGGCATAATCAAAAGACAGAAGAACCTCAGGTAGGAAAGTTGGAGTGGGAGTGGGAAAACCAGTAAACCCGGAGTGAAGGGCTGTCTCAGATGAACTTGAGAGGCAGGTGGTCAGCAGTGCAGGGCTCTGAAGGCCGTGTTACTCAGTAGACCAGCATAGCAGACCATGAGCTCCTCGAGGAAGCAATTCTATCTGATTCACTACTATGTTCTATGTCCCCAGAACAAATCTAAAGCAGAAAAGTACTTAATGGGCACTTGTCAGATGGTTGCATGAATAGACACATGATGAATAAAAACCAGAATGCTTTGGAGAAACTCTCTTTAAAAAAAGAAGTATGTTTATTATTTCAGATGAACAGTTCCTCTCCAAAGACTGCAAGTACCTCTGTGGGACTGACTGTGTTCAAAACAAAATCTATAGAACTCTTTTCAAAAGTGTTCCCTAAATATTTTCAGTTTCCTGAAGCCAGACTGGGGACATATGTTTGGCATTTTATGGATGGGAGAAAAGAGGCACATTCCAGAGAAGAATCAAACTGAGTCCAAGTGATAAGAGAAATGACTAGAGAAGAAACAACATTACAAGAAACTTTTTGAAAATCCAAGTACATAAATCATCCTGTAATCATGCTGTCTTAATGAGAAACCCAAAATAGGGGGGAAAAAGAAAAGACGTTTTCTTCTGTGCTAATATTTCATTATAACTGGCAGTTTCAACCCCTCTGGGAGCCTGGAGCTTGTGGATCTTTGAGTTGAGAACTGGAAGGACTGATCTCAGAGCATTACCTGACAGCCATTTCTCAAGAAAAACCACTGCACTGAGTGTGGGCTTCCAGAACCCTTGTGGGAACCTCTCATTCCAGCACAGGGTTTCCAGGAGGAGACAGGGCTCCCTCAGGGGGTTAGCCAACAAAAGAAACAGTTAAAGGATAAAGTCATACCAGGCATGATGCCAAATTCCAAGAAGCCCTGGGGGGTCACTGGCTAAAGACCAGGCTGTCACAGGTCTGCCAGTGGGTCATTCATAGCATGATCATGCTTATTAAGGTACTTACACAGCTGTCCCATAGTCCCTACCTGTCTGTGGCACGGTGGATGAAAGAAGAGGTGCCCTAGAGATGAAGGTGTAAATTAAAATGCTGTTTCTCTTAATGTGCCTTGCTTACCCGAGCTAATGTCCAAATTCTTACTTCAGATTTTTCAAGAAATAAAGGGGAAAAACCAGAACTATGCTCTAAGAAACAAATGAAATCATTTAAAGCATGAGTCCTTGCCCATCACATGACATTGTTGGTCTTGTCCTTTCATATGCTCACTCACTGTCCACGTAAGGACCTTTTAGAATTCTCTTGTTACTCACATGAAAGATCTCAAAATGGGTGCAAATGCGTATAAATGATCACTGCTGCTTGTTACCACATAAATAAGGATTTAATCAACACTTCACATTTGGGGAATTACTTACCTTGGTGAGGGCAAGGAGGAATATCTACTCCCATTCACTGATCATGCACCACTGAAAATGTCTTTGATGACCACGCCCCTTAATGCTTGCAAAAGTCCTTAGTACTATTGTGTTGTTGCTTTTTTAAAAAGGAAGGTACAGTGAGGAGTGAAGGTGAACAGGCAGGTGGGCAGAAAGTGAGAGGAGGAAGAAGCATCTTTATTTTTTCATTTAGTTGTTCACCTTGGATGTCCTTCCACCCACCCAGATTTTCCAACCTGGGTCCTCAGGATGTATGTGGACTATGTCAAATGGCCTTATCTGCTAGGCCACCAGGATGCACCCAAAGTCTTTAACAGTTTTAAGTTTAAACACCGAGAAAATCAGAATCCTCACGTTTCAGAAGGTAGGTTTAGGTTCAGTCAGGCCTAAGGCTTTACCCATTACCAACTGTGTGATTCTGGAAGTGTTATTTAATCTCTGAGACTCAATTTTCTTAGCCATACATGAAAATAGTATCCATACCTCATAAACTATGAAATTCACATACAGGAAATTATGAAACACAGGAGGTACTCATTAGTTTTATTCATTCAAAAAATATGTCTCAAACAAATCCAGTGTGCCAGGAACTATTCTAGGAACTGGTGATTCAGTCATGAACTCCACAATTCCTTTGCCTTCATGGAGCCCTTATTCTAGTGGCAGAGAAGGCAATAAACAGATAAACAAGGAGATTTCTTTCAGCCAGAATGAGGGTGATGAAGAGAAAAGGCTAGAATAATAGAATGGGCAGTGATAAGAGTGGTCTTAGAATTGAACAACAGAGTATTTCCTTCTTTGCTCACACAGCTCTTTTCTTTCATCCCAAACTCTCCCATCCTTTGACCATGGGCCTCCTCCAGGAGGGATGAACAAGAGGTTATAGTCTCTTGAGCTGAGTTATCTGACATCCTTTAAATAATGTTGTGGACACCAATAGAAGAAGATAGTCATCAACCGGATGGACAGTTTAGGTGTCGCTTTGGAGACCCTTGGAGACTCATAGCTGTGCTGTATCCAGGCTTGTCATAGTTGACACTACAGAGGCAATTCTTGGGGAATGAGACTTCCCCCCAAAGGAGGCAATAATGCCATCTTTGTTGCAGCAGAACATCGGAGACCTTGTTCTGAGCTGGGTCCAAGTTGAGAATGGCCAGCTGTGAAAAGATCCATTTGTTTCCAATCTACTCTTTCTAAATGCAGAGAGCCTGGCTCCCCACATTGGCTGGATCTGTCAGGGACTGATGCCAAGTAGGGCACAGATTGAAGAAACACCCCCTGTTCCCACTGAAACAGGAGCCTTCAGCCTTCTGAGTAGAATCTATGGCACTAGCCGTCACCCAACTGTATTGCTTTGGGGAGACACAGGCTAGGAAAGCAGAGTGGAATGTCTCCAGTCTAATTCAAAACCACTGAGTGCTCTAATCCTCCTCTTATTCATATTTGAAAATACCCTGTGTGGGCCAGATGAAGGAAAGCCATAGTGGAGAGTAAGAATGGGAATAATCTCATTGGAGACCCACTTGGCAATTATCTGGAAGTTGAAAGCCTGTCCAGGTCTAAGGATTCATCCTTCATATAAATTCTCAGAAGTGCACCAAGATGAATGTATGAGGATGTTTGTTTTAGCGTTGTTTGCACACTCAAAAGCCTGGAACCAGTCAAATATTATATTGTAGCTTAAAAGATGAAGTACATGAGGATGTACGTAGAAGGAGATTCAAAAGAAAAAGGAGGAAAAGATATGCAATTTAGTCTGTATGGTTAAATCCATTTGTTATACATAAAGTTGTCCCCTCCATCAGCGTATGTACCCTGCTGGACCTCTGCTTAAACTTTAGTCTCACCCCACTGTAACTCCAAGTTTAGTTATAGTCACATAGTGAAAGGATTCATGTAGGGACCTAATATGCAAGATGTCAGGAATAGATGGATAAACAGTAAGAGTTCTAACAGCTTCTTTTAACTCTGTGGACCTATTTACTTTGAACAGGATGAGATGGAATCAACAGGCAGCTGGAGAGTCATTTGCTTGTATGGCTTATGATTTTTCCTAAACCCCATTGAATAGGTAACCAAGACCATAGTCCTAGTATTTTCAGTTTTTCAGTCTCTTCATAATGGATGACCCATTTCCTTCTTTCAGCAAACAGCACAGAGAACAAATGTGAAGGAGCCTAAGAGCTCTCTGAAAGAAAGAACAGTTCATATCTGCACAATCAAAACTTGCTCCTTTCTAGATCCCAAATATCCTCAAATTTTCCAGTTGCAAATGTTACCAAGTTTGCAATGAGCATCAAATGTTGAAGAAAATAAATAAATAAATCTGCTTATCATGCCATGAATTAACTGTGGAATTTTAATCAAGCTTCCTGCTCTCACTGGATTTCAGTTTTCCCTGTGGTTCATGTGGTATGGACTGTATGTGCTTGGACTAACTCAGGATGGTAAATACATGGCACCTGCACCATTTCTCTGCCCGCTTCCTCTGACAGACATGACTAATCAATTACAGCATCTTTTCTACAGATCCCAGACAATTCCTCTCAAATCTTCTTGACAAAAAACTCTAAGCAATCACTAAAAATCCAAGCTGATATCAAAATTAATGCTCAGTGACCTTCTCGAGACAAGATGATCTTTGATATTTATTCCATTCTGTTTTCTGAAATTCAAGGATTCATTGGAATCGAAGCTCCTTCATGAAGTCAACCTAGCTGGCTAAATCACGAGTTCATTTTTTCCACTCCTGGGTTATTGAGTCTGGCTCATGCTAGTCCGTATGAATTTGACTTCTAGCTTCTTTGTATTGTCATCTCATTGTTGTTGCTTGTTCAAATATGTTGCCTCTCTCAGGAGACTTCATTTAATTAGAGAAAGGGTGTCTCGTAGCTATTTTCAAATTGCAGGGCTTGTGCCCCAGTGGAACTCAAGGATTTTCCTGGGGCTACAGTTGGTTGGTAGTTTTTAGGACATCTTCATAGTCTCAGCTGGCATTTGCACTTTTTCTCAAGAATCTGAGGATATGTCATCTCTTGCTCATAAATGCCTTTCTCTCACTTTTCAAAAGGAAGCCAGACCTCTCATCATTTTGAATAGCCTTGGGGGATAACAATCTCTGGGGGAACCAAACAAAGGTACAATTCAAAATTCTGTCATTACTGCTGAGAAAATAAATGACTAATGCTCTAGTAACAAGTCATTTTACAAGTCAGGTGATTTCCAGTGTTTGGGTTACAACAAAACTAAAGGGAGATCTAATTAAAATGTTAGTTGAGAAATCATTAAAAATACTTTTTGATGATCATTCCTATGTGGTTTTTGGCAGATAACTTGGGAGGAGATTACAACATGCCTGTAACAAAAGTATTTCTTATCCATTTATTTCTGTGAATAGAGTTCTCAGTGCTTACAACTAAAAAGTGAAAACTAGGAATAGGATGTAGATACTACCATCTCATGCTAGCAATAATGATATTTATAAATGATATATGATCTAATTATAAAAACCTCAGAGAAGCATTGCTAAAAATATTTTATGTTTGTGTCATAGAAATATACCCAAATTTTAATAAATGCATCATGGATTAATGAATTGAGTACTTAATTTTTTTATTTTAAAATTCAAATTTCTTTACGTCACAATACTAAATTTATTTCAGGATGTGGAAATTGCTTCTCAGTCTGTGTTTGACCCCATAACCACCACCAAGTGCTTCTAACAATTGTTATGATAATTCTACATGGAAGCAATTGTTTTGTTCTAGAACCTTGTATTTACAGAGCATTCAAGAAACTTTACTATCAATTTACATATTTGTTTTGTTTCAGAGGAATAGAGTAGCAGGATCAGTGATAGCCTTTCAAAATAAGCTATATGTGCATAAACTCCTGTGGGAGAAATGGAATGGAAATACACATTTAAGGAGAAAAAAATACATGTGTTGTCAGTTGTTTTGGAAGATATTATTTTATATTTCACCATAGGTAGATGAGAGTATTAAATCAGTATGGAATTTAGATTTTATTAAATCTACTTAAAATTAACATTATTTTTAAATGACTACATTTCAGTATAATTGAATTTGAACCTTTTGAAATTATTTTAAAATAGGGTAAAAATATTTGGCATTTCCTGGTGGAGCAGAGGTGGGGCACAGTCCAATACATCACAAGGTCCCAGGGTCACATCATGAGATTGGTGGGAACAACAAAGATGAACAACTAAATAAGACAAATAAAGTGTTTCCTCCTCCTCTGTTTTCCTGGCTGCCTGCCTTAGCTTCTCTTTACTTCGGCCTGCACCTTTCTTTTAAAAAAAATTAATTAAAATATTTCTTATAAAGGTACATAGTTTTCCAAGATTATTTTAGAAGGTACAAAAGCAAATTCTTGAAGACTACTATATTTTACCACGGAGAATTTCCTTCTATACTAAGGACAGGACACAAAATGATAAGTGTGCAAGACAATCCAATTTGATGATGAGTTAATCTGTATAACAAAGATAGGAATGACACATTTTGTAAATATAAATGTTACCTGTCAAGTTGAACTCAGATGGGACTGGATCCAGTCCTTCTTGTCAATCCCAAGCCAGTGTTCTACCCCTGGGCTCAGGCTACCCCTTGCATTTGGGTTCAGCAAATTGCATTAGCAAATGGAAACATGGTTAAATCTTAGATCTTTGTTAAGAGGGAAGGAAAATATCTTTAATGACAATGTCTAACACTGGGACCTTGGAATCAATGGCCTATCTGGGGAACACAAACAGAGCGATGAATATGTGTATAGTTTCCTAGGATGTCCTTTCCTTCTTTGACTGATATCAGAATCACCGATTTCTAGGCAGATTGCTAAATTGTTATGGATAAAGGCAAGGTAAGGAGTTGCTAGGAGAAGTAACAGCATGTTATCTACCTACTGTCTTCAACTATAAGTGGGATCTGTTTATTCACTGATTATTTAGTCTTATCTAAATACCCACTCTTTGCCAAGTTCTATTAGTATCAGAGATTTTCCAAGGTCAGGAAGACAGAGTTTCTGACTGTGAAGAGCTCACAGTTTACTAAGAAAGGGACAAACTCATGAACAAATAATTAAGATACTCTGTAGAAAGCATCATATTAGGAGAACCATTAAGGTGCTAGGGATCAGAGATGGGTGATTAATTCTACAGGGTCTTGATTAAGATGAGAGAAGTAGACCAATCCCAGCAGAATGCCCTGCACACACACTGACATGGAGGCACGTATGTTCAAGACATTTAAAGAACAGAAAGTAGACTGTGGTGAAGCAAAGGGTAGAATCAGTGCTTAGGAGGTGGGGGCAGAAGATAAAGCTCACGAAGCAAGTTGGGGTTAGGTTCAAAAGGGTTTTGAAGGCCTTGATGAGGTGTTTGGAGTTTGAACTTGAGAAAGGGGAAGAAGCATAATTAGACCAGAATTTTAGGGTGACAATTCCAGGTGGTCATGGGCCACATGTGAAGGATTCCTAGCCCAGCACAGGATACAGATTATCACAAACAAACAAACAAACAAACAAAAAACAAAACAAAACAAAACAAAAAACCTCCATTGGCTTTTCAGCTTTCCTCTCCCTCGAAAAATATCCGAGCTCTGAATCCATGAAACACAGTGCATCCAGGAAGTGTTTCAAGCTGAGCGCAAGAGGAAACGAATCAAGAATAAAACAAGAACTCTCCCCTTCTTTTATCAATATTTATCAGGGGTCTTTCCCTACATGTGTTTCTATACACTGATTTTCCTCTACAACAAATCTGTCACAGAGGAATTAAGATCCGCACTCCACCAGCGCAGGCACGGAGTTACGGACAGGTTAAGTCAGCTGCCAGAGATCACACTGCAGTAAAAATTAGACTCTTTACAAATCCAAACAGGCTGGCTTATATGCACTTAAGCACTCTTAAGTATTATGCTTACGCTTTCACTGTTATGGATTGTGAGAATACAAACACAACAAACCAGTGGAGAGATTATCTCCAGAAATGAAAGGCCAACACTTGGTTCCATTTAAAATGAGAACCACTTTCTGATGTGTGTGTCTGCAGGGTAAATTCAGAGGAGAGTGGCGCCCAAGCGCCGGTCCTGGTGAAGCCATGCTCACAGAGGAGCCCTTGCTCTGGCACTTCCTCTGATCCTAAACCGGAATTACCAGGTCTGCACAGTGGGCATCCTCACTCTCCCCTAGCCCCATTTCAATGTCCCTGGCACTCTCCATCCAGAGCGCTGCTTACTCTCCTTCACTCCCACATCTGATCAATCACCAAACCTTGAGACGCTTTTCTTTTTAAATCACTGAAATTTCCCCACTCCCCTCCACCCCAAAAACTCCTACCCTTGTTCAAACCAGCATGGATCATCTTTGGTATAAATGCCTACATCACTCCTGCATGGGTCTCCCTGGCTCCAGGGTGCCACCTTCTTAACCCCACTTCACAGTGTAGTCAGGATGATCCTAAAGCATGAATCTATCTTGTCCCTACCTTGTTGACTCCTGGACTGACCTCCCATCACCATCGCCCAGGCCCCAGCATTCCCTCCAACCCCATCCTCGCTCCTCTAGCATTCCTAGAATGCAGTGTGTTATTTCTCGACCCCACTCAGGTGGTGGCAAATCTTTCTGCCTCTTTCCATTCACTCCTTCTCCTCCTAACTCTGAATCATAGTAAAGATTCTGTTCAGGCACAACCTATTGACTTAGCGGTTTAGTCTGTAGCTTCTGACTGGTGTAGCCCACAGACATCCCAAGTATTTGGGTTCATGATCTCGGGCCAGGAGTAGTAGACAAGATGAACAATTAAATGAAATGAAAATATGCTTCTCCCTCTTCTCTCTTCCTGCCTGCCTGACTGCTTGCTTTTATTCCTGCCTGCACCTTTTGTTTTAAAAAAATAAGAAGATTTAGTTCAGGTGTAACCCTCTCCAGAAAGCCTTTTTTCCACTCCCACCCATCCAGCTCCCCGACTTGCTGTCTTTGGCACTACCACATTGGATGACCATGGTCACTGCTTGCCTATCTCCTCTTTTGTGTTATTAGTCTCTTAAAGTCAAGCCCCTTGATTCATCTCAATTCCTCACTGCCCAGAACAAAGCTAACACACAGCAAGTGATCAGTAAATGTGTATTAACTAAATGAATGAACTGCCCTCATTAACATCTTCACCTCATAATGGATGCAGCATGTTCTCATAGTAGATGCTATGTGTTTGCAAGCAGGGTGACTGAAGATGCTAAATGAACTTGAACATTTCCATGAGTTCATCAGGGCCACCCCCAGCCTCCCTCTCCCAGGGACCATAAAGATGGCTTCATCCTCTCCATGAGACCACATTCCCTCCAGCAGAGGAACCAACTCCGCCAGTTAATTGGAAACAGGGGCTAACAAACCCTCCCTCTGAAACTGTAAAGGTCTGAACAGGCTTAGACTGTGGATGAGAATATGATGGATTTTTCACACTTGCTTTTCCAAAAACAGGACAGAATCTCCTCCATGATCTGCAAAAGAAGAGCTCTTCTAGCATTTCCTTTTGAAGGGGAGTGCTCTAAGATTGTGGGTCCTGCACTACTAAGGGGAAACCTTTCCCTGCTCTTTCCTCTTTTGCACACTCACACACACACACTTAGACACAGATGCTTGAAGACTTTCTGAAATCAGAGATTAACCCAAGAAAGGGTTGTGCTTCACAAGCTACTTAGCTATTTCATCAAGGGAAAGATACATGGGACCTGCCGGAGGTCAAGAAAGAAGAAGAAAAAGGGCAGAACTCAGGGTGATCCAGATGCCTAAGCTTTTCCCACATAATGGTACACAATTGCTTGGAAGGAGAAGTTTTGCAACTCCAATCTTAAAATATATCACAACGTCACTAAACATTCTTTCTATCATGATGAAGCACAGAAAAATACAATGCTTTTGATAAATGCCTAGGATAGACGCCTAAGGTACTTCATGCTCTGATAACTTGGTTATACCACTGTTGAGCTTCCCTAGAATTTTTTTTTCAATGTAAAATGAGCCTTGGAGTCATACTGCATAACTTGGGTAGCAAAAATAATTCCAAGGATTTCACTTATTGTTTTCCAAGAAATTCTTATACCACACGAATGGGGCACACAGAACTAGATAAAGACATACATTTTTAAGAGTTTAACATCCAGGAGCTCCATTTATTCATGTTTAACAGGGAGCGAGTAACATCCTCCCACAGTTGATTTGAGAAGATTCCATGAAATCTAATGTGTCAAATAGTTATCCCTGTGCCTGGCACATGTTGACACATAGTAAATGTTATGCTCCTTATTTTATAATCTCTTGAGAAGGGCGCATATGGAAACAATTATTTAAGATTCAGGGAAAGAGGGCAATCAAGGAATAGAGATACAAGTAAATTATATAGACCCCTTCTTAGCTAAATACTGGAGTACAATTTACAGAGGAGGTGACAAGTGGGTTGAGCATTAGAAGATGGGACAGCATTTTGGATAAGATGAGAAGACCATTTTCCCAGAAGTCAGTGTAACAAGCACATCACTTGAGTGTAGAAAGAAACACTTCCTGGCTCAGTTAGTTGCTATTGTGTCATTTGTTAGCATTATCAAATCTTTTCCATGTGGCTCTGTTTCCTATCCAAAAATAGATTACAAATGAAAAGCTGAGATTCCAGTTCAGCACATCCTGATAGCTTGTCTCTTCCATGAATACTGACTAATGTGTGCTAAGTTTCTAGAAGGTGACTATAAGTAACTCAGTCTTCTCGGTACTAGAAATAACATTCAGTAGCCTGGGGATGGGGGCAGAGAGAACATCATTTTTTTGGCGAGTTCTTGGGAAAACAGGAAGAGGAACTGAAGTGAGCAGAGAAGCAGTGCTTTCTCTGCCGCACACCATTGCTGAGAGACTAGATGGTGTAGCAAAGATGGTGCATGGACTGTAGCTATCAGGGGACATAACTAGAGGAAGCGCCTAACCTAGTGCACACAGCGGTCACTATGGCCTAAGCCACAATGTCCAAGCACACATCCTCATCATGGCCAGTCATGGGCAGTTCCCTTGTGTGCCATGGAATTCATTGTTCCCAAGTGGACATTGCGCTTTTTGAAAGATCAAAGTATGCTCCTTGGTTGCACACACAATGCTGGTCAAGATCCAGTTCAAAGCTATCTCTCCTCCACAGGTTCTGTGTCCCTTCCTCTTGAACTACTCATTGCTCCCGAATACTCTTCCATGCCTCTTTGGCTTTGTACCTGCTGTATCTTCTGCCATACCATCCTTCCTCAACCCTCTATTCTGAGGATGTGTCAAAACTCAACATAGAGAAAAATCAGCAAATCTTCCTTCTAAGCTGTGTTAAATGATCTGCATGCAGCATACACTGACCATCACAGGACTCAGGCTGCTCGACTGTTCTTTATATGCTGCTTGTCTTTTCCTTATCTTTGTCACACTTGACTGCAGAGGAACAGATGCTGATGTTTAGGTCTCCACTGCCTAGTATTGTATCGTACAGTGCGCTCAAATGGGTGTTTGCAGAAGACGTGAATCAATGAGTTAATTATAAAATGGAGAGATTCACATGGCACAGAGATAAGATGGCACCACTCATGCTTCTTCTCAAAGACTTCTATTTTCATCCTACAAATTAGTTGACCTAGTCCTATCCCTCAGGGGTCACTACCTTGTCCCTAACTCATTCTTTTCTTTTCTTTTTAAAAAGGAAGGTGCAGGCAGGAATGAAGATGAGCAAACAGGAAGAAAGAGGAGGAAGAAGCATTTCATTTCTATTCTAGTTCTTCACATTCATTGCCTGCCCCAGGAGTCAGGACTTGAACCCAGGAGTATGTGGCCTGTGTCTGTCAGAGATGATTGCTCTACCAGGGTGTACCAGCCCATTATTTCACCAGAAAGAAGTTCTACCTGTACAAAGAATTCATCAACTAAAAGGTGAGATCTGTGGGTCACCATCAGAGCTGTCGCCTACCAGTTTTCCCCAAATCCCTGACCATTCTTTCCAAATTAAAACACACACTTCAGAGACCCTACTGTGACAGCAAGCTGCCAGCTATTCATAAAACTCCTTTGCTCACTTTTCAATGACAGCTAGATCAACTTCTTTTCCCATCTTTCTTTGCAGTTCACTGTGGCTATGCAACAGGGGTCTAGTCAATGGAATGTCACTTCGGGGTCTGATCTTAGTCTTAACTGTGCACTCCAGCTGGCTCTTTCTGCTCCTGCAACTTATTGCAGATTAGCACAGCCTACACACAAGTCAACAGGGTAGAGCCACAGATGGAGACATGCAGGTATCACTGCTCATAGGAGGGCCGGCCTCCTAGGGGGACTTCACAGCAGCGAGATTAAACTGCCATTTTGTTAAGACTCTGAAGGTGTGCATTTGGGGTTTGTTGTGGGATTCCCTGCCCCTCCCATTTACAGCCATGACTGTTACTCCAATAGACATGTCCTATATCTGCACGTGTTGCCTGAATCTGTGACACTGTCCCTGAGAGACTTCTGGGAGGATGAACCATAATGACCAGGGCAGGGAGCCCCCAGAGCTTGAGGCAAAGTCACAGTCAGAGTCACCGACAGCAAAGTCAGTGAGAAGCACATCTTACCTCCCATACAGGTGTGAGAAGGGAGGAACACGGAATTAGCTTTACCCCTTTCACCAGTCTGATCCAACGATCTACCAAGAGGAGTCCCAGGGAGTTACTTCATTGCTCCTCATGGCTGGGAGGTCTTGGATTCACCAGGCTCTCTGCAAAAGGCTAGCTCTCTCCTCACAAGTGAGAGGCAACTGGCTTAGTGGTAAGACTCAGGCCTCAATGAAGTTGAGACATGGGTTAGAATCCGGGATTTTCCACTTAATTGCTTTTGCCCTTGGGTTAAGACCTTTGCTCACTCTCTATTCTGTCAGCTTTCCAGGGGAGATACTAACCACACAACACTGTTTGGGGATTACATCAAATAATGCTTGTTAAACATAACACAGTCTTTGGAATCCTGTAACTGCTGAACCCTTTTTTTTAACCCTTGTGTATGAAATATAAACTCCTTTGAGATTTTTGTTGTTTATATATTTGATCTAAAACAGTTCACTTTCAAAAGATACAAAAAAACTCACATACCTCAAGAACAAAAAGAAGCAAACAGCTGAAAATGGGCAGAAAATCTAAACAGGCACTTCTCCAGAGAAGATAAACCAATGGCCTACGGACACATGAAAAAATGCTCTACACCACTTATAGTCGGGGAAATGCAAATGCAAACCACAGTGAGATATCACCTCCCTCCTTCGAGAACAGCCTAGACAAAAATGACTAGAAAGAACAAGTGTTGGGGAGGATGTAGAAAGAAAAAAACTCTTAGGCTATTGATGAGAATGTAAATCACTGCAATCTCTTTAGAAAAACAATTCTTCAAAAAAAAAAAAAAAGAAACTACCATTTGATCCAGCAATCCTACTTCTAGCTACATAATCGAAGAATACAGAAACACGAATCAAAAAAGACATCCGCGCCCCTATGTTCATAGCAGCACCGTCCACGATAACCAAGACCTGGCAGTAACGTAAATGTCCGTGAACAGATGACTGGATAAAGAAGACAGGGTGTTTACACTCAGTGGAATATGACTCAGCTCTTAAAAAAGATAAATTGTGCCTTTCAGATGGAGCTTGAGGCGATTATGCTCAGAAAAAGAAGGCAGAAAGAAAAAGTAAAGTCCTGGATGATTTCACTCCTATGTGGAATATAAAAAAAAAAAAGAAAGAAAACAAAGTTACCGACAAAACGCAGCAGATTCAGCTGGTCCCCAGAGAGGAGGGACTGTGAAGGGGAGGCAGCAGGGGCTGAGCAGCAAGATGGCAGATGCTGGCACCAGCCCTCTGCTGGTTGACGTGGCGTGACCTGCTCTAGACTGAGAGAGGCTGGAACGTATTACATCCTGAAAATCATATCAGAATGTGAGCAAAAGAAAGAATAAAATATGAATTAATAAATAAAAAAAATATTGCTTTAAAAATCACTGGTGAATCCTTGCCCCCAGGCACGAGAAACAGAGGCACAGAAAGATCCAGCCCCTGCCTTCCAAAGAGGACAGCAGTGTCTTTGAGCTTCGTTCTGTTCAGCGTGCTCTTCCTTCTGACAACAGAACTGCAGAGGAGGGAGGACGTGGAATTCAGGAAGGTGGAAATTGAGCCCAGAGAGCAGCAGGCAGGGGAGGATCTTTGAGGGCCCCGGCTGTCCTGTAATCCGATCTGGCCACAGACGGGGTGACTAAGTGAAACCCCATCTGCTGTGACTTTTCCCTGTGCTCCCAGCAGGGACCACAGCAGGATATGAGGCGGCAGCCACGGCCAGGTGAGGGGTCTGCGCGGAAATGGTGAGATTCCCACGTGTAACGTCTCACCGCAGGCCAGCGTGGGGCGACCCCCATGACGTCGTCCTGGTGCTCACCGGGCTCCCTGGCCCCTGGGTGCAGGGGGGTGCGTGTGTGCGCTCCGCGTGTGTGCGCTCCGCGTGTGTGCGCTCCGCGTGTACACCAGGGCCCTGGTTCTGGGCGCTGCTGCTGCTGCGTGGGGGCTGCAGAAGTCTTTTTTTGGGAAGGGGGCTGCTCTGTGACTTGTCCGAGTTCTACACCCTAGTTGACAGTAACATTCCCCCCTCCAAGCTGGGATAAAAAATGTCTCCAGACGTCCCCAAATGTCCCCTAGGATGGCAAAATCACTCCCAGTTGAGAACCACTGACATAAACCAGAGCAAAACTTTCAGACAGGGAAGACAACTCAGGCGGAAAATGAAATTACCGTCAATCCCCAACTCCTTTTCTCCTTTTAGAAATGAAGTAAAAGTTGGGGAGGTACCTTTGTCTGATGGTGCAGATGATATTATCAGAGATCGAGATGATACCTAGAAAAATGTAGACATAATTAAGATTACCCACTATTTAATCATTCAGTGGCTAGGCACAGACCTAGCACCAGTCTAGATGTCGACGCTGTTGTCTCATTTTCAAGATGAACGTGCCAAGGCTCAGGGGTGAGAGGTCTCGTCCAGAAGCATACGGCTCTTAAGAACCTGAGCCAGAATTTGAACCCAGGTCTGTGTGATCTAAAGTCCAAACTCAGACTCCTTGGGTCATCGAAGTTCATTATTTTGGAATCTATATACATCATAAAAATGTTCAAGTCCTATGATTTCAGCTGATGAATATTTAATAAGAACTTCCACATTCAGCATCAGCCCAGTCAGACAGGTGGGTGGATGTGAGTGGAAGAATCAGATTTTCCATGCCTTTAATTAAATAAGATTAACCCACATTTCTAAATCAACAGGAGATAGTACATAGTTAACCCTTCTGTTGGTGGTTAAGCATGAAAGGCATAAAAGTATGTAGTGCACATAAGAGAACGCATATGTTTTAACAGCAGTGTCTTGAATCATCTGACCCTGAGGGATGGTTCATAGATCATGGGCTCCCGGGTGAGCACTTGGAGCTGAAAGCTCGTACTTGATATTGGATGCTTCTGGGTTCTAATCCCTGCCCTGACATTTACCAGCTGTGTGGCTTTGGGCAAGGCACTTGACAGGTGGGAGTCTCCGCTAACTCCTCAGCAAAATGGAGATGAAAACACTCCCCTCTCAGGACTGAACGAAGACTCGGTCGTGGGAACTAATGTGGAGTGTCTCACAGCCATTGAGGTTTTCTTTCATCACGCCCATCACTGTGATTGTACGCCTGCTTGTGTGTTTGCATGCTTAATGGTTGCCTCGCGCATTGGTGTGAAACTCCATGAGTGAGTTTTCATGTGTATCCCACATTCACTGCCTCTCCAGCTCTTTGCATCACATCTGACGTGTAGTAGACACTCATTTAAAATACCTTGAGTAAATAGAAAATGCTAAGGTGCTCTTTCTCTCTGCATTTTATCCTAGTCTAGTCTGATTCTTGACATCCTGACATGAAGAGTATTCAGGCAATGGAAAATTTAGACTCTTTATCCCTCTATGCCCCTATCATAACCTCGGATGGTGACTTAACAATAGCACCTACCACACTGTTTTGCAGTTCCTTCTTTCTGCTCCTGTCTTTCTCCCATGGGGCTATAAACTCCTTCAGAACCTGACAGAGTACCTTTTCTTTTCTTTTTTTTCTAAAGAAAGGTGCAGCAAGGAATGAAGTGCAGTAGGCAGGCAGGAGGAGAGCGGGGAAGAAGCACTTCATTAATTTTTATCCAATTGTTCATCCTGGTTGCCCCTACACTCACCCCCAGCCCCAGAATACTAACCCAGTTCCTTGGGAAATATGGACTGTGCTCTCGACCAGAGGCAGCAGGACAAACCCCTCCTCCACCAGCATGTGCCTGCATCACCTTTTAATCCCTGTGACATAGTTCCACTCCCTGTACTCAAGATGTAATACATATCTGAGCCCAGTAAGTGTTTGTTATTAAAAATAAAAATGATATTGATGTCTGAGAGAGCATGTTGTGGACCCAATTAGAACTCAGACAAAAATGACCCCTCTGATAACTTCCAGGTTTCCACAACTCTAAGCACTGCCAGTTCTGTTCACAAAATATCCAACACCCAGGAACAAAAAGATTGAGGGTGTTCTTTCTTATGATTCCAGACAAACACAGACAATAGCTCCATACTGAATTAAAGTGTCTGCTTTTACAAGGGAAATAATGAGCTGGGGGATTTTATATCCAAGCTTATGCTTCAAAGATGATTGGATTCCATCATTCATGAAACAAATATCTGTAGAGTGTTTACTCTGTGAGGACCACTGTTCAAGGTGCTGGCTAGATCCTCGAGGTCACTCAAGACCTGGAGAATGATTTTGACATTGGGCTTCTCAGTTAACCGAAAGGAAACCAGATGTCGCTGGTGAACTCTTTGGGTTAGCAAGCAACTAAGGATTTAGGAGTTTTGGAGACAAACTCTTCATCCTCTGGCACCTTTGGAGAAAAGAATATCTGGTGCACAAAGTAAATAGTTAATTGTGCCACAGACACTCAGTCCGAAGCTGGTAGCCTCCCAAGCCAAATGCGGGGGCATCAGAAAGTTCAACATACCTATAGGTTTCATCTCTCTCACCATCATGCAAGGTACCTGAGAAGAAGAAAAGCTATCACTTCATATGTGATTGTTCTCCATGGGAAAGGAGAAGGAAACTAACGTTTTCAATAGCTGGTCATACGCTGGTGGCATTATCTGGAGCCCAGTAGTAGATATAATACAATACTGGCAGACAAGAAATATTCTCTATTTCTACTCATTTTTCTCAATCCTGTCAATCTTCTTGGAGTCCTCATTTAAGTAAGTGGTAGATAATTTGATCTGAACCAGTGTGGAGTTTTTCTCTTTGCCCAGTGATTTATTCAGGAGTTCCAGGGGGTCTTACATGACCCAGCACACCTGGGCACACCTGTTGTAAACCTCGTTCCTCTATGGTCAGTTGCTATCCTCATGGTTCAAGCTGCACCCCTAGAGCATGTGGCTCTGCTTCCTCCATGCCCAGCTATCATGCTGTGATCTTTGCAAGATCTGGGAGACACCTAGGGGCACAGCCCATGTCCGTGACCAACTGCAGTGTCTTCACACTGGTGTCACTGCCCTGGAAGAAGCTGTCTGTCCTCACTTCTCACACATACAGTTCCACTGCATTTCTATTGTGTTAGTTCTCCCAAGGGTACTGGAGCTTATGAAGTGACTTGGGGTCTAAGTTGAGGTCTCATATGCTAGGTGATTGTCATGATTCTCAAAACCCTATATACTCATGAAACAGACATTATTCAAACTCAATATTAGGAACATTTTGGGCCCAAAAACTCTTTGTTGTGGGTTCCATCCTGTGTATTAATGATTTTTAGCAGCACCCTTGGTCTCTGTTCACTTGATTCCTAAAGCAGCTCCCCAAAAGTGACAACCCAAGTGAATCTGGACAGGCCCCTGGAAGGCAAAATCACCCCCAATTGAGAACCATTGTTCTAAAGGAAAGGGACTTACTTCTCTGTCTTAATTGCAGTTGTGTTCCCAGTATCTCTCAGCCCAGGAACTGTATGTCCCATGGAATAAAGACATGCTGAGTGATAGCCCATGAATGTTTTGCCATGCCCTTTTCCTTGCTTCCTCCTTACTCGCCTACTCCCCTTCAACATGAAAGGCAAAACAGCGAAACACACTCTTCAGGAAAATATAGGGAAGAGGATCCTGCACAGATGATATCAGTCTCTGTTTGGGGTTGATAGTAGCATCTAGCTATAGCATTGTGGTAAAGATTAAATAAAGTTCTTATGTGTAGTGTTCCAAAATGGTATAGCACATATTAAATGCTCCATTGAAAATTAATAATCACAACTGACAGGAGATTCCAGGGGCAGAAGCAAAACTTTCCCCTAGAAGGGATCCCTTAGAAAAGAAACATCCATTCATACTCTGGCTCAGGTGTGAACTCAAGGAAGCCATCCCTTTAACCTATGTTTCTGTCCATCTCCCTGGATCTTTAAGGTCTTAAATCTGCTCTCTAACACACAGTATCAGCTTTTATGTTTTGACTGGATGTCTTCCAACTTTACCTAGATGCTACACATAGCTTTGATATCAGTAGAACTCTGACAGAGGGAGAAAAGAGTACATTGGCCAACCATGGCTCATGGAATTGGGGGGACTGGATTATCTCATTGTCCTTCACAAAATCCCCCTCCTACACCAACCTGTCTAGTTTCCCAAGGTAAAACCTAATTTGTATTCAACCAGGGTGTAAACTCCAGACTTGTAGTTTATCTTTGCCATAGCTTTGGTGATAAGCCACATTAAGTTGAATTAATATGTATAGAAGTGCCTTTTTTTTTTTTTTTTTTTGGTAGATCAGTGCCATCAAATACCAGGCAAAACTGCAACCTGATGAAGAGTCAGAGTACTTCCACTTCCTTTAAAAGCAACCATTGACTTCTGGCTTCTGCTCATTAAGCCAAATTCCCAGAAGCTATCTCCTTGGCAATGTTTTACTAGCTTTCATAAGCTACTAGCAGAACATACTTCAAAGTGAGAGCCCCTCTGTTGGTCTTCCACAATGCAGCTGTCTCACTGATTCATCCTGGGCCCACCCCCTCCTGTCCATGGGGATTTTCAAGGTTTCATCATAATTTCCTTATAAAGCATTTCCATAGGGGAAATCCTCTGCCATCTGCCTCAAACAATGAGTCATCTATCTATACTCACTGGAGAGCACTCCCCATACACCATTCATCTGCAAGTCTAGTCTGATCCTGGTCTCAGCAGGTGTTCCAAAGAATTTAGAAAGACTTTGAACTTTCCCTGCAGAGGCCATTCTTTGAGACAGTGTCTGATGCTTAGCCTCTTACTAAGGGGCCTCCTCTGTCCCCAGACACCAGATCTCCATCTGATGAAATCACTGAATGAAAAGGAAACAGGAGGGGAGCTGAGAAGAGAGACAAAGCTCTGGGATCATACTCAGAAGCATGATGGGAGTGGGAGATTCTGGCCTGGGTCCACTTGCTCTTCTCAGTCATTATGTCTTTTCTGAACAGAAGAACCTCTATGTGCGTGAAGGATTTTTTAAGCAATAAACTTCGGTGTGTGAGTGTGTGTGTGTGTGTGTGTGTGTGTGTGTGTGTGTTGCAGAAATCTAGACAACTGGTAGGTTCCTTTTGAAACATTCCAACAGTAAGTAAAGCTGGATTTTAAACTCAGCTTTTGGTGATTCAGAGTATGGGCAAAGCAAGCAACCACTCTGGACCTCATTTCCTTAGCTCTCCCTTGGAGAAAATACTCTTTTAGCTTCTTTTTCAACTTGACAAAGTGTGTAGGAGATGACTCTTCAGAGTTATAGATGAGCAGTTACCCAGATAAGCCTGACACTTATTAGGATCAGGCTGACTCTGGGATGATAAGGATGTAATATTTAAGTCCAATTTACTCCTCTCTGACTAAATCACTCAACATTGCAAAACTCCCATGTCAAGAGGCCACCTCTACATTGCCAAGCTAATGTGGGGGTGGCAGCTCCCTCCAATTGCCTTGTCTTGTCTAGTCTTCCAGTCAATACCTCCAAAGTCACATTAAAGAAGTTGCAACAATTAAGGTATTTGAAAATCTAGTGAGATGGAATTACCATGCTTGAGGTTCTGTTATCATCCCATTTATACTTGTGTTCATTTCCTAGGGCTGTTGAAAAATTTTACCACAAGGTTAATGGTTTAAGACAACAGAAATTTGTTCCCTTACAATTCAAGAGAACAGAGTTTTACTGGGCTCAAAACAAGTTGTTCAAAGGTCTAGTCCCTTCTGGCAGCTCCAGGGGAGAATCAACTCCTTATCTCTTTCAACTCTGGCAACTACCTGCTTTCCTGGGTCTATGGCCACATCACTTCAGTCTCTGCTTCCAGGTCACACTGCCTTATTACCTTCTCTCCTATGGTTAACATATCTCTCTCTCTCTCTCTCTCTCTCTCTCTCTCTCTCTCTCTCTCTCTCTCTCTCTCTCTCTCTCTCTCTCGCTCTCTCTCGCTCTCTCTTCCTCCCTCCCTCCCTCCTTGCTTCCTACATAGAAAGTCAATTGTGATCACATCCAAGATGATCTCCTCCAATCACAATCCTTAATCTTCAAAGTCCCTTTTGTCATATAAAGCAAAATTTGCAGGTTCTGGAAAACTAGGATGTGACTATCTTGGGAAGCGGGAGTTATTATTTACTTCACAGTCCTATCAGCTGTGTGAAGTGAATAGTCTCATTCTCATTTAGCAGACTCAGTAGGAATGAAGGGATTTGAAACATATCACAGAAATAATAAATGGCAAAACTGGGAGGAAACCCAAGTCTATCTAGTTTTTATCATGAAACTGACGAAAAAGCACTCTGTAGAGATGGGTTTCTTGGGGGAAATTAATGTGTCCAGTATTGTTCATGTGGAGACCTTCTATCAAACCAGGATTGGCTATCTGACTTTACTCAAGTCTTTTGATGGCTCCTCACCTCATATTCTACTCTGTAATTTGAGGGTAACGAAAGTGTGCAGACTGATACAATGTTAGTGCTTTGTGATTTTATTAGCTAATATAAGAGAGGATATTTGTCACCACTGCTGCTATTGAAAGGCTGTGAGGTAGGGAAGGAGCAAAGGTAAGGTTTCCCAGGGTCTAGCCCAGGGACACTCCTCTAAGGAGGAAAGTGACTCACCAACCTCTCTGATACCAGCCCACCAATGTTTGGGCCCTGAAGAGGGAGCTTCTAGCTCTGGAACAAATGAGACCATCCAGCTGATTGAATAGGGCAGACTATTCCAGCATCACCTCACAAAATAGCATGTACCAAGACTTGGAAAACATGTCATAACAAGACACTCATCATCATCCATTGAGTGGATAAGCAAATGCCGTTCCACTTTTCAAAGGAAGCTAATACTATTTCTCCCAGACAAATAATTTCCCAGGCCAACATTGAACACCCCTTTAGGAAAATACTCATTTCGATGAGCTCGTGCATGCATGTGCATGGGGGTCCTTGGACGTGTGTGCTGTATGTGAAGAGCAGGATGGAGGGGACATTTATGAGGGATGTTTGAGTAATTAGAGTAATCAGTACACTCAGTTTGGTCAACCTGGGAATCTCGTGCCTGTAACCAAGAAGCTATATAATGTTTATTTGCTTATACATTTTCTATTAACTTCTTATTTTAGTGAGCACACTTCTGAAACATAGCTCTGAGATTGTATTATCAATCACTTACTGATGAGAAAATAAGGGCCCAGAGTAGGTGGTGATTGCCCTGTAATGGCCAGTGGCCACCATTAGAGATTCTTTGGAATGTGGCAAGCATAAATACTTGACTAAACGTATTCCTTTCACTTTGAGTATCACTCCAGGAGTATTGATGTTTGTTGCACCCATCTGACAAACACGGGATCTATAAAGGAGAAGCTAAGTAATTGGGCCTAAGGTCACACTACTTTTCATAATGAGCTATTGGTTGAATAAGGGTGAGAACAAAATCTATACCAGCTCCTTCAACCGTTTTCCCATTAGCACAGACTATTCACTGACTCTGCTGCCACAGTACCAAAGAAACATAACCCAAGTCTTTCTTACCTCTTTCAATCTGTAAGCATAAATCCACAGTCACTCAGGATAGTCTGTATGAGTTGACAAGTGCCTTCTTTGCCTTTGGGTAATTGTTAAAGTAAATAGATGAGAAAACTCCTCCAGTAATAGAAACTTTGGTGGGGGGGTGGGCTGGAGTCTACAAACTGGGTTTAGAGCCTCTTGATCCCACTGGTTATGCATGTGCTTTGGATAGTCCACTCACCCGCTCTGTACCTCACAACATCCATCTGCAAAATGGGAACAATAAGAGCATATACCCAATGGCTCATCATAGAGAATGTGTGCTTAACACATGCAAATTGCTTAGACAGTGCCCATACTGCAGGAGCTACTCGATAAATGAGAACCAGAGTTTTCTGCCTTGTCCATAAAGTCACCTCAGGAAAGGAATGGAGAGAAATGGGGGAAAGGGACACACTGCATTTCTTAGTAAGTATCTAACTCAACTGTGGCAAGACAGTCCAAAATCTTCAATGTGCATTGACTCGAAGTTGTGCATTCCCTCTGTGACCACCATGAAGCTCAAGATGGTTTGACTCACTTCTGTTTGTCTTTACAGCCTGAACTCAGAGCAGTAAGCATGGCAGCAACTACTCCCCAGCCCTCTGTAGGGAATACACAACTCCAGACCTTCCAGTTTAGTGCTGGCCAATACTGATCTTTTGAACTGTCCCTCTTTCCCTTCAGCTTCCAGCTAAGAAGTGGTCTTAGAAAAGTTAGTACACAAGACGTTGTTGGGGGGCTTTAATTCCCTTCTCTGCCCACCCCCACCCCTTGCAGTGTCCAGAAGGACTTTAGCTAGATGCTTGGACACAAGCTTTCCTAAACACACTGCAACTAATGCAAAGTATGGACTTTGAGTTGGGACTGGGAGCAAGGTGGGGGTGTCATCATTCATTATCAAAAAATTCTGCCTAGGGCATCACAGTTTACTTTCCCCACCCTCTTATCTGGTTTTCACTTCAACTCTGGTTGATGGTAGTCAAGATAGGGGTTTTGATTCATCTCACTAATGAGTCACCTGTGTTTCACAGGAGAGACATGACTTTCTCAAGGTCTTTCACTTTGTAAATGGTCAAGCTGATTAAAACTTAAAACTACTTGTGTTGATCTTCTGTTTCACCTTTTTGACCATCCAGCCAACTAGTTGGTCAGTCAATCATTTCATGTGAAAACTAACTCACCTTCCAGTGCTTTAGGATGGAAAGCACAGTTCTTGCCCTCAAGGATCTTTCACAGTTCCTCTGGAGAAATGGATGAGTAAATCAGTGAGGAAAACAAAGACTCCAATCATGTAAAAATTGTTTCAGGAAAGTTTTGTTTGCCCCCATATCTTCCACAGGTTATATGCCGTTCTAAAATCTATGATATGAAGGTATGATATTCAAAAAATTAACAAGCGGTATGACACAGGAATCAACCACAAACATACTAATTATAGACAGATTTGTGAGTAAGCATGTGAAAAAACAGTGCCTTCCCATGAAGTGTTCATCACTAACAGGTAAGTATGTCAGGTGCTAAAGATGCTAAATTTCAGTCTAGAAGAGCATGGAGAAGAGGCCTTCTCTCTGAATGTAAGGTAATGGAAACTTTCATAGGCAGACTATGAAGTAAACCTTGAAAAATAATAAAGGAATTTGTCAGGTGGATAAAGTGATGGAGAGTTATTCTAAAGAAAAGTTTTGGACGTGCAAAGATTCAGAGGCTTCCAAATTATCTCTTTGAATTTTTACTTCATATTTTTAATTTGCTAAGATCATTTTTAATAATTGTTCGCTTGGTACCCGGGACACTGAGAACCAGAGAAGGGAAGGGATTTGCCCACAGTCCCACAGGAAGTGGCTGCGGCACGAGGCCTCGAACGGACCTGAACCAGAGGCCTTTCTGCTCTGCCATGCTGATCAGACAATCTAACTACTGCTTTTTGTGCAACGGGTTCAGCCTATTCCATTAGTCAGGGAAGTGCTCATCCATATTGTTATTCATTCAATGGCATCTTTGAGCCTTTTTGTCTAAGAAGTGAAAAAAGACAAAGAAGAAGATAAATAATAAAGTCCTGCAGAGCACACGTCAGGGAACCTTGACTAAATAAATGCATTGAGTGGAATGACTTCCCATTGTGTTGAACCAGAGCTCCACCATTGCTTTGAAAGAGAATTCTGGCAATGATAGAGTCACATGGGGCTTCCGGATGCGAGTTAGCATGCTAGATGGATCCCAAGAAGAGGAGGAGGAGGAGTCTGGGAGCAGTGAAGTCACAGGTAAGCAGAGGAGGGTTCTGGGTTCAGTGAAGATGTAGGTGAGCAGAGGTGGAAAGCAGAGGTTCATGGGAGGTGGACGCCAGGATTTGTCATAGAAATGCTTGACTCCCTCAGATAATGCTAGTCCTGGGCTATATTCCACTCATTGGCTGACCTATCTGGAAAAAGAAAAGTACATTTAACAGACTTTCAAGGAAATGAGAATGATCTCACCTACGGCGAGCCCCCACGCTACCTCTGCCTTCCAAACTGAGGACTGCCAATGAGCAACAACAAAATCAGCATTTGGCCGAGAACTCCATGCAGAGGTGGTGTTTACAAGCAATGACTCTGCACTCTGACATGGAAAGAAGCTCTCACAACACTGAGAAGGGTGCAACGTAAGAGGTCAGATGCCAGGAGGTATGACCTCTGCCAAACAGGAGGATGAGTGGTCATTAGTGCCATAAACATCCTCTGCTGTAATGTCTACTGTAATTTAGTTGCTCGCTTTTAATGGTAATGACCATTTGCATGGAAAGCAGGCCCGACAGCCCTGGGAAGGTCACTTCTCCCTGTGGGCCTCCTCTCTTCATGTATATGGTGAATGTGTTAGATGCGATCATCTCGTTTTCCTCATACGATCTATAGATAAAGAAGGAAGCATTTAATGATACAGCAGGGCATGCCAGGCACTCACTTGTTCCTCCACCATGTCATTCATTCATAAACATTTCTGAGCTTCTGCAATACCCAAGGCTCTGTGCTGGTCACCCAAAAAGCAAGCATGATCATTGGGAAACCTGGAGTGCCAGAGGTATTCTAATACCCTTGTACATAATTATGCCATGCAGAGGCAATTAAGTTCCTAACAGAGTCATACAATATCATGGTGCGTGGACACACTTCTTGTGGAGGACATCCAGGAACTCCATGGTGAACTCAGATCAGAACTGGGCACCTGGAAGTCGAAGGTGGAAGTGAGAGTCCATTGTTAGCATGGGCTTGGGGACTGGAGAGCACGTGGTCTCTGCAGACCATACGCCTAAACAGAGGCTGCAAAAGTTCAGGGATAGAACACAAATCCTTGTCTGGTCTTCTTTCCTCAAAAGCCACGGTATGGCTGAAGACATCACACAGCTTTCATGAGACAATTTCCTTTTACAAGTAGCCTCTTCTAAAGACACTTAAATATAAGCATCTCTTTTTTTTTTGGGGGGGGGGGTTACCAGAATACACTTGTGCGTTTTTAACATATCTGCAGTCATATTTTGGTTTGTCCCCTTTGCTGGCCTGTTTCCAGCTCGGAGGCCAGCTTGGTCATATTTGGCTTCCTTTGTGCTGGGATTGGCAAACCACTCATAGTAAGTCCTATTCAATGATGGTGGAATAATAACTGGGCAGCAAGGGCATTGGCTCCGGGGCATCCCAGAGGAAGCCATGTGTATCAACCAGGTTTGCAGGAAGCTTTCTCGTTTCATTGAAGGTGCACACACCATTCAAAACCACACAAATCTACAGTCCGTGTGTGCCCTGTGGATACTCATTGCATGCGAACCACCTAAGAATTGGTCACACTCTTATGCAAACATCATCTGTATGTCATAGGACATGGATTGCTCGCGATTCCAGTGTTTTATTCCCTGACTGGGAGATAAACTCCAGAGACTTTAGAAAGCCAGGAGGCATGGGAACACTCACTACTGTTCGAAGGACACAGCCTCATGCTACCACAATATGCTTTGGCTAAGATACAGCATTAAAAACTTCCAAAACAACCAGCATTTGAATCAGCCAAAATGGTTCAAAAGTTCAAACGAACTGTTTTATGACATGACTATTTATGGGCCTTTTTGCTCTCGGAAGCAGAGAATCCTAGAGCCCAAGACACTATGGAGAAGACCCTACTCTTATCCCACTTTATTTCATTTGGGGAAACTGAGACCTACAGTGATCATCATCACGATTATGCCGATGATATTTTTGAATATCGAAAACAGGTGGTTTTGGAAATGCCCATCATTAGCAGTTTAAAAAAATCAGATTTCCCAATTAGCTCTGTGAAACAAAGACATAATTTTCATGCTCACTTGAGGCAGTGAATTTTCTACAAGTGATGCTATAATCCGGAAGAGCTTAAAACACTCTTTAAATATGATCGCTCAATACTCCTAGACAGTCATGTGTCCCAGAAAGAAGGATGGGGCCAGTGTCATCATCAGGATGCTTTCCAATGGTTTTCCTTAGTTGACCTTCCTTCCACGAGCGTCAGTTTCCTCATCTGTAAAAGGGGGACGCTGCACCTCTCACAAAGGGCAGCGCGGGGATGAAGGAAATCATGCTCCATGCACCTTGCACGCACCTCGTGTGGACTTAATAAAGGGGTGTCCTGAGACAGCTGCAGCTCCACGGTCCCTCCTTTTCCACCAGTCACAAAACCCCTGTGTGTTGCGACAAGTTTAAGCATGGTTGGCTTGCCCTGGCTTTTTCCCCTCCCTCTACAGTCTGTGTGTGCCCTGCGGATACTCAGTGCATGCGAACCACCTAAGAATGAATGACTCAGAGCTTGGACAGAGTCCACGGCAGGCTGGAAAGCAGAGGCACAGCTTATGTCTCGAAGATTAAGTTGTTGCCTTTTTTCCCCTTGTAATGGACACCTTACAGCACAAGAGGGACCCTCAGGGAACTTTCCCTGGGAGACGCAGCTTAGAAGGCAGACCTGCAACAGGGGCATGAGCAATGCAAAAAATAAATAAATAAATAAATACATCTGTCCCCTTGGGGTTGAGACAACGACACCCCAGGCAGCTGGGGACAGCTGGCTCCCACAAAAGAGTTCCCTGCGCCCAGAGCTCTCCCCACCTGCTGAGAACTAATCCTGGGTTATCTCTCAGCTGGCCCAGAGAAACCCAAGACGCCCCAGGCTTTTGAAGGGTTCATCTCCTCTTTCCAGGAACTCAGCCCTTTGCTTTCTCAAGGTCCCCACTGAATGGCTGCTGCCCAGAGCCTAAGCAAGCCCCCATCTCCTCTCCAGCCTGCCTGAGTAACACAGCCAGAGCTGCTGGTCCGCCCTGGGCTCTGGCTGCCTGGGCTTCTGTCTCACGATCAGAAAATCTGTTTGGGGAGCAAAGCAAAAATCACACTTTGCTAACAGCTGCTGTGTGTTGGGGGCAGGAGGCAAGGGAAGCGGGAATTCCTCCTTTAGCCATAAATTGTATGCAAATGGGCTCTTTTCCTGGCAGAGAGCTGAGAGTGAGTGCGTCTTTTCATGAGCTAACCCGGTTCCGCTGGGAGGGCTGTTCCTTTAATTCACCAACTGAAAAAGTGGGGAAGGATGTCTGGAGGGGAGGCGTCCCATTACCGAGGAAGGAGTTCTCTATATAAGCCAGCCAAAGCTGGCTGCTCTGGCCACAGCCTGCCTACTGTCACATACTCTCCCGCGCAGACACGCACCGCCTCTCCGCACAAAGACAGCGCAGGCTGGGGTGACCCTGGGGGGCAGCCAGCACCTGTGGGAGCCCCGCTGCACCTCACATCCAGGTACTCATCCAGGGAGCTGGTTCACTCGAGGATCTAGGTGTTTCCCAACTCGGGAAAGGTAAGTCTGCTTCAGCACCATCACCAAAGAGCCTGATACTTACATGAGTTGTGGTTTCCTTGTTACAAAACTTTTGCTTTATCCTCGCCTCTGGCAAAATGGAGTATTTGGTTGTGATCAGAGGCACCTCGTTGTTTTCTACGTACCTTGTGCAGTCTTGTCGATTTGTGTCTGTTTGTGTTCTACAAAGAGCTACACGTGAAGGGGCTTTGGGTAAAGTTTTTCTCTGCTACTCTTTGGAGGGATTGTAAGACATTTCCTCTGAACTCCCTTCCTGGCTGACTCACCTGTGACGACTTTTGTTTAAGGGTTAAAGAAGTTAGAGTTTGAAAGCAGAGTTTGCTCATGGTCCTATGCTGGGATGGATGGGTGAGCAGGAGGATTGATGGAGAACTGGAAAGAGAGCAAGAAAAGTTTGCACCATGACAACTCCTACCTTACAGGTTTGCAATAGGCTCTGTGTTCATGCCCTCATCACACAGCACCCACGCTGGGGTCGGAAGTGGAGAGGGATGAGGGTCGCACCTAGGTCCTTGTGAAAATTACAGACTATGGAATCGGAGTGGCGGACACAGCTTCCATTCAGAAGGACAAGGAGCCCCCTGTGGATCCTCCTGATTCACTGCTGGAGACACGTGCATGTTTGGGGAGCTTAGAGTGAGCAATATCTCTCTCTGTCTAGAATCTCCTCTCCCTCCTCACCTCTCATCGAAGAAAGTCTGGAATAGGAAGACTGGAAAGGGCACAGGGGTTCTGCTCTAACTTCAGTGTTGTAGGGGATTAAAAACTCAGGTTTTGAAGCTGGGATTCACTAGGGTATCCCACACACACACACGTGTGACCATGATAAAAATACACCACATCTTTGAGCCTCAGTTTTCACTTCTCTAAAATGGGGACAATAACGAGGTCTAAAGAGTTGGGAATGCGCCTGCTTAGTGGCTGGGACTTTGGATAATAATTGCCAACTCCTGGCACTGCCCATCACCCTGGGTGTGAAGACGGTACCGTGACAATCTTGGGTTGCTGTCCCCCTCCCGCCACTCCTTGTCCTTTTATCTCCACAGGTTCAGTGGTGGCTTGCTAGGCCCGTCAGAGTCTGGACTGTCTTTTACAAGCAGGAGGGAGTGTGGGGCAGGTTAGGAGAGAAGAGAGCAGCTCAGCGTTGGATAGGCGTCTGCTGAGTTCTGCTTCCAGAAGGCATGGGGTTTTGAGCTGGGCATTTGCAGACTCTGAAACTGTCAGCTATTCAAGGCTGCCGGAGGGCACGTCTTTCCATCCAGCGTGGGAGAAGGATCCCGCCTGGACAATGAATGTCTCCTTCTCATGTGTTGGGAGGCTTTTCTGCCTTTTTTTTTTATTGGCACATTCCCAGATGCGCTGTAGAAGGAAAACCTGCTGCCTGCCTCAGGCCGCCCTGTCCTGGGACATGACAAGTGCAACTTGGGACTAGGGGGCAGCTCTGTGCTAAAGAAACCCTGGAACGTGGGCTGACTCCCCGTGTGTCTGAACCTTCTCTCTGCTCGGTAGACGTGCCAAGCCAGTGAATCGGGGTGTTTAGGGGAGGTGACAGCGTTTGTGGAAGAGAGCAGTGCACTTTAAGAATTGTCAATGCTTTGCTCCAGCAGTGTCAGTCAGATAAGGATGGAGATGATGTTAAACTCTACAGTCCTTGAAGATATTGTCTCTATATATTTTGTTTGAAAAGCCTAGTTTCTGTCATCTCCCAATAACTGCTTCTCCCTGCTGCCCACAAAAAAAGTGTGGCTTTCAAACCTTCATCCTTCTGGTCTCTATGAGGGGAATGACAGCCTGTGTCTCATAGGACTCTTGTGACATTCAGAGGAAATGACCGATAGCACATTCTTGGCACACATGAAAACGACTCAATAAATGGAGTTTTCTCTTGGTTTTCCTGCTTCTCAATTTGTAAGGACTTGAGTAAGCGTAATGTTCTGAAAGATAGATTTAAAGCGTATTTTTAGCACTGGAAAAGTTTATTAAATGAAATCAAGGGCAAAATCCCAACCTATGACAGGTAAGGGTAGGGGCGCTTTGGTTGAAGTTGAGGTAGAAGATGCGAAACTTGCTCTCCGGTTCTGGATACTTCCACAGGACCTCAAATAACACACAGCACGGTTAGTGATCGTGACGCCAGGTAGCGTTGCTCAGGCTGCCAGTTTGTGTTTCCACGGGGACCTCGGCCCCTCTGAGTGCCCACCTGTAGCAGAGGTTAGGGCAACGCCCCACCAAGGATAGAAGACAGGACAATGTAGGAAGTTGAAAATGACTGTTACAGTCATTTCAACCGTGGCAGTAGCCACACTGTAGATCTGATCTATCAGCCCTGCAGGCCCCGATCTCTAGGCATGTCATCTTACTCAATAGCCACAACCTGTTTCTGAGAAATGGAATGTATCTCTCAGACGTGGCTTTCAGGTCAGAGAGATTTCCAGAGCCCTAGACTCAGAGACGGAACCCGTGTTTAGAGCCTGCTCCCCGTGATCATGAGGCAGAATCCAGTGCTTTCCCGCTGGATGCTGCTGCTTCTTGTATGTCTTTAGAAAGAAAACACTTCTTCTCTGGAGCTGCCGCTTCAGCCAGACTGTGGCCACCCATAAATACAGCGGTAGCCTGATCAAATAACCAGAATGGAATTTGGGAAGGGAATTCAAGCTGACAGAATGAAAAACACATCCCCCTTAATCCTACCCTTTCTTCAGCTCACAATGTACGAGAACAGCTATTCTCTCCTCCCCCCTGGATTTCTAGAGACACACCGTCTGTTTCCTTAGACCAGGGAAAAAAAACACCCTGCTGGCTTAAAGCACCAGCCCGCCACACTGAAGTTTCTTCGGCGTGAAAGAGAAAGCAACTAGCAAAAATGGACTTGATGATACACGCACTGTCTTTGTGATGATAAAACACACACACACGAGTTAATATTCAGGGCTAATGATGCATCACAGGGGTGATGGGAGTGTTGGCCTGTGGGTTCCCATCCAGTTCTTATTCTGGAAGTGCAAGTTGTAAATTACTAGCTCCATTTTATAGACAGAGACATCAAATCCAAGGAAGTCAAGTGATTCATCGGAGGACCTTCATAAGTGAAGAGCAGAGTCGGCGTCGAGCCCAAGCTTTCTCACTAAAACACTCTCCTTTCCACTCTGCTACCTTGCCTCCTGAAGAGGAGCTGGCCGACCTCTGATGGAACCTCGAGGGATGTCTTTCCGCGATTGGCCAAGATGGTAATAAAGACCCCACCAGCACTGGTGTCTCTTGATTTTACACAAGAGCCCAACATGTATCATTTTTCGTGGTTCTCAGAAACGTCCTGCCGTGGTGGTACCGTTCTCTGCCTGGAAGCAGAGAGGCTCAAATTTCAGCTCCAGGAGAGAGAAGGACAGTAAGGGTGACAGCCGGGTCAGGGAGGCCCACTTTCATCCCAAACAAGTAGGTGCACACTTCACCAAGCTCTGAAGGCAGGAGCTGTGATGGGGAAAGTGGGCCTCTACTTGAACCTGGCCCCTCTCTGAGAGCCCAGTGAGCCCTTCTAAAAAGGGCTGATGGGAGAGACAAAGTCGCATTATGTGCCAGCAGGAAATTCATGTGGCTCCCCTGAAACCTCAGAGACAAAGGTAGTGGTTTGTCTCACTTTGAGACAATTACAGGGAACCCCCTTGACTCCAATCCCAGGTCAGTTTGAGTACTTTCAATATGTGGGAAACATTAGATAACTGCTCCTTTCCAAGAAGGAAAAACCCCTCAAACTCTCACACATTTCAAGTAATAATTCCATGGAGCGCAAAGGAAAGAGGTCACACACACACCCTGTGACTTCTTTGCAGAGCAGGTAAGACTGTGTACCTGCCTGATTCGTACCCTAATGGCTTTTTGTATGTATGCCCTTAAGTCTAGATCTCCCCTTCCTGCTTTTGCTCCCTCGTCTTGCATTTCCAGCCTCTCACTATTTCATCGTGAACATTACTCCCTTTGACCTTCCATCATAGAATAAAAACTGAAGGCTCGCACTGGAAGATTATAAATGGAAAATCCCTTCCATGTGTATTTTCAGTCTATGTGAGAGTGGAAATGAAAAAAAAAAAAAAAAATCATTCCAAGTTGTCTCAGAGTTTTGAAATTTCCTGAAATTCATAAGTCCTTAATTATTCAGTCCTGGTAACTCAAACTGCTTTGGTTGGGCCCTTTAACCCTTCATAAACCGCCTGTGCCAAGAACCAGAGATGCGTCACAAGCTCAGAAAGTAGACAGATTTGCTTTAAATTCTTGATCACGTCCTCGCCTCAGGGAAGTGAACACAAGCAAAACCTTCTCTAGAAGCTGCCTGGGGGACTGTTCATGCTAGCCAGCATTTCCTGACAACTCTGCAGGCATCTTGCCATTTAATCGTCAATCATTGTTTCCTGTAAGTATCACTCATCCCCCTTCTTCCCAATTCAAATTCAGGGGATCCCGAGGCTGAAAAAGTTTCAGTTGCTTTTTCAACACCCTGCAGACAGAGAGCGATTGATGGGGCCAGAACTCCAAGTCAATCCAGTCGTCAAAACCATTAGGCTAAGTCAGTGCTGCCCATCACCATAATTTCATTTGTCTTCGGACACGAGAGAGGGTGGACATAGCAAACCTGAAAAGCCTCAAGAGCTTGTCTTTCACATGCTAAGGCTCTTTGGCGAGAAGGGCTGTATCTCCAATTCACCCCAGGTTTCAGATCCTGCGGAAACTGGAGTTAAGTGACTCATGTACGATGTCTCATGTCCTAAGCTTCGTCTCCTGGGCTCACAGCTGCAGGAGTGTCAGGCCCAGTTACACCTCATCCCTCCTATGAGCCCGAGGCCTGAAGCAACCACTGACTGGTGATGAGCGGCTCCCTCATCCCTCCTGACTGCACCCCACTGAGATCAGACACATCAGGAAGGCAGCAGTGGTGCCCCAAGAGCACTTTCCCACAGAGCCTGCCACCCTGCCGGCAGGTATCAGGCCCCCAGGAAGTTATTAGAGACGGACTTTCTATCCCAAAGGAGATGCAATGAAAGTATGTCGCTTTGCTTCTGACCTGTGTTCTATGGTTTATGAAGCAGCTCACATGTTGGATAAGTTTTTAGCAAAGTAGGATACTCATACATTCATAAGTTTATAAAAGAACTGTTTCTTTTCATCGCAGGCTCTCCCAAGAATGACATATTATTTCACTGATAAGTAAACTGAGCCCTAGAGAGGTTGTCACTTGCGGGAAAGTAAAAAGCGGCAGCGATAGGGTTCTTCTCCAGGTCTAACTCTCCAGACTGTGCTGCTGTCACTGTGCCCCTCAGTCCTCGGGCAGTTTTTCTATTGTCCAGGTAAAGAAAGAGGTTAGAGACAGTGAGCTGCTTGCTAACATGTCGCAGGTACTTTGATGGACAGGGCAGTGCTTAGTTAACACAAAAAGAATTCCCAGTGTTGGGCCTGAAGCGAAAGAGTCCTTTGGAAGTGTAGCAGAGCTCCAACGCCGTCATCCAAGGATGTGTTCAGGTGTAAGACTATGCTTAATAGATAGAAAGAAAAAAAAAGATAGCAAAGACTGAATACTGAGCACAAGTTATTATACTTTTGTTCAAGCTCTAAACAAGCCTACGATGCTTGTAGGGAAGCCCTGGCTAAGAGCAGTGCACCAGGGAACTTTGCTGACATGCCGTGTAATGTGAACACAGGTAACCTCACTGCAGAAGTGACACACCAGTCAGAGCTAGAGAGCCCAGGTGAGCTCCTCGCCTCCCAGAGACTCTCAGGAAGACCGTGTCCAGTTGGCGCCCACGCACAAAGGCACAAAGCAGCAACAGTAAAGCCTGTGAGTACAACCTGGTGCGGAAGCCATGGCTCTTCACCCAAGGAAGAGAAGCCCAGGAGAGGCGATTGCCTAAGGAGCTTTGACATCACAGAGGGAGCCCCCTGCTGGGAGCTCAGGAAGTCAAAGCCAGCTCACATCGGGCAGACCACCCAAGTGCAGCCCCCCAGGAAAGCGGCCTGCTTTCTGGGGTATGTCTGCCCTGGGTCCCGGATGGTCACACAGAAGGGACTCAGTGCAGAGATGTCAAGAGAAGTGTTCTGTCTGATAGGAAGATTGTTCAGTCTCCTCCTAGAACCCAGAGGCCATGGAAACGAAAATGGTTCATGGGCAACCTTTAAGCTAGGGGCTTGGAGATTACAAGTAAAAGGTGATTTGGGGGCTGCCATAGAAAGATGGGAAAGCCAAGGACGGACTCCTCTCAGCCATCTTTCTCCTAAAGCCCATCTGCTTTTATCCATCTAAACGTCCTCCCAAAATGTCATTGGATGAGAGTTCTGAGGCAAAAATAAATACATGAATGTTTCTCTAAATTACTGACCTAGTTTAACTCTCCTTATTTTAAAGATGTTGAAACCTATTCATAAAGAAGGGAAAAGTCTAAGATCTCCTGCCAGTTGGCGATAGGGTCGGGACTGAATTTTAGGTCTTCTGACTCTTGCTCTTAGAAGCAAGAAATGACATAAAAATGATCAGAACTAACACATTCTTTAAGAAGGAAAAAAAACAAGAATTGTAGTCTCTGAATAGCCTTATCCTATGTAGACTGAGTCAAGAAATCTCTGTATATAGTTATCTATTGTTACATAACTAATTCCCACAAACACATATTTCTTATCTGTTGATTTCTGTGCATCAGTAATCTGAGCCTCTACTAGCTGAGCCTGAATGTTTTGCTTTGTGGTATTTCCTGAAGCTGCAATACAATGGCTGCCAGGATTGGGCTCTCACCTGAAGGTTCAGCTGGGGAGTGAATAGCTTACCAGTTTGTTTAGTGGTCATTGGCTGGATTCAAAGACTATTGGTGTGAGGCCTCAGTTCTTTGTTGACTATTGGTTCAAGACTCCCATCAGTTCGTTTCCACTTAGACTTCTCCAGCATAACTATTTATTTAATCAAATCCAGAGAGAGAGAAGGGTAAAGGAAGGGGTGAGGAAAGGTGGGGAATATGGAGAGGGAGGTAGAAGAGAGGAAAGAAGAGAGAAGCTAAAGCTTCTGTGATACAGGCATCACAACATTCTGACCTAACTGTGGAAAGGACATCCATACTGTAGCCATATTCTGTTGATTAGAAGGCAGCCACCAGGACATCCCACCTTCCATGAAAGGGAATGACACATTGATGCAAACAAAGATCAGGCTGGAGTGTCACTGCAGCTGCCTTAGAACACCTGCTAATGCTTCTAACCCCCCAATTTCACTGACTTCTCACAACCTCTTAGCAATCACAAGTTCACCCAACCTACTGCACTTTTATTGATGAACAATTGGTGATATGGCAGCCACTGGAGTGGACAGTATCTTATTTAACTTCTCTACTAATAACGTGGAGTTAGGTGTTTTGCGTTGGATATCACAGTTCATTTAAAAATCATGATTCCTCTTGAATATCATTCCAAGTAATGACTTCAAATGTACTTCATTCAAGGGCAAGACATTAAAGTGACCAAAACTGAAACTCAACCATTGTTTCTTGTCCCTTATCTATTATTTTCTTAACAGATATACTAAAGACTGAAGTATAGGATTAGTTTCTGTTCCCTTTCCATTTACGTTTTTCTCACTACCTACCCCATCATGCACCAAATCATATGATGTATAACTCTACTGTCTTAAACAAGTAAATGAATTGACTGCCTCTCCACCTCACTTAATCATCACCCTAATGCAGGCCTTGACATTGATCCTATCCCACCAGCCTTCCCTTTGAAACTATTCCTCAACCTTGGATGGTAGAAATCAACATTACTAGATTTAAATAAGATTTACCAATGGCTCTCTTCTGAACAAAAGAAAAACATAATCACATCTCCAGCCAAGCATTTAATGATTTTCATGGTCTAGATCCTGGTCACCAAAAAGACAATATTTCAGCTCTCCTTTTTATATTCATGCTCTACACACCTATCATTTTACATTTATTATGCCTTTCTGAATGCCCTTCCTCAAATGTCTTTCCCTGTGTCTTCCAGGTACTCATTATTGTCCTTGGGAAATTTAGTTCAGGGTAGATTGTACGTCCATTTACTGTCCTATTCCACCAATGTTTGACGATATTTTCACATTGCTGTTCTCATATGCTGGTAGGTCAACTCCTTCTGCCAATGATATTCCTAAAGGAGAATCATAACTGGTTTATAGGAAATCAAACATAACTTGAATAAAACATGTCATCTTCAACAACAGACAGTAGACTTGCTGTGTCCCAAGGATGAGCTGCCCCTTTCTCATCAAATTGTATTCAGAAAACCGAGATTTCGAAGTTGTTTTCTAGACTTTTGGATGTGCAGAGTGACAAGAGGGAGTCGGCTCAATTCTGGGACAGGAAACTGTCTCAGGACACGGATTTCAAGGAATGTCTTTGCTTTCGGAGGTGGCCCCTAGGATCAAAGCAGACACTGCAGGGATGTTGAAAAACCGGTACCAAGGACAGAGGAGGCCTGTCAGGGGATCTGAGACTGAGTCACAGAGATAGTGGAAAATCTGGAGGTCGAAATAAGGATCAGTCTACAATTAGTGGGAGGAAGGAAAGGTTTGAAGGCAAGGATGGAGACAAAGAGCACTCTATCTCAGGACATGGAAAAATTCACAGTCCAACGGAAGGATTGGATAATGGTAAACAGTATGGCTTTGGGAGCAGAACATTCTGAGTTCAAGAACCTGCTATTTGCTTGTTCTATGATCTTGGCCAAGTTGCCTAACTTCTCTAAGTCTCCCTCTCTGCATCCGTATTAAAGTCAAACAGGTAGCATCTACTTTATGAAGTGGTGATGGTTACATGACACAGTGCAAGGGCCTTGCTTAGCCCAGAAATAGGCACTCGGTATAACGGTTCTGTTGTACTCATTCTTGTGAGTACCTGTTGCTGAAATGGTTCCCCTTGAAGACGCCACAACCAATCAGTGTCCAAAGCATGTTCCATGGACCAACATTCTCATAACATGTGCTGAAAAGTGTCTGTGACCAAATGAGTTTGGGGAACACTGAGGTTGTCCTGTTTGCAGAAATGCAGAGCTCACTCACAGTCCATTCAACAAACAGTTCTAAGGGCTGTAGATATACTAGAAAACAAAGCAAGGTCCTTAAATTCATGGAGCTTATGGTAAAAGAAAGAAGACAATAAAAGGGCATCAAATAATCACGTAGTACAATTTTAGGTAGATATTTGCTAAGAAGAAATATAAACCAAGTTAAGGGAGCAGACAATGACTGGTGGTGAGAGGATTACCGTTTTAAATAGGGTGGAACATGGATCTTTATGCAGAGATCTGAATGGAATGAGGAAATGAGCCTTGTCGGCAGTGGCTACGAGTTGGCTTTATATTCTGAGTGTGTTGAGAAGCCCATGTGAAATGAGGGGTAGAAAAGTGTCTCATCTCAGAAATTGTACATCAGTTCATCTAGTCACCTTTGCTGAACCCAGAATCGTAAATTTATTTAATGACAAAGAGAGCATCTACCTAAAAATTTCCTAGACTATAGCCTGGCAAATTCTGCACTGGAACACAAGGCTTCATAGATTTGTAAATTTGTGCTCACTCACCTAGACCTTCAGTAAAAAGCCAAAACACTTGGGCTGAAACAGGCATGCCCAGAGTAGGAAAACCTAGCTCTGGAGGTAGAGACAAGGAGGGTGTCACCCTAATTAACAACATCTTTGGCTGAGGTGATCAATATACACAGCCAGGTTCCAGCAGACTCTGGAATCTCATCTCAGGCCAAAGGAAACTTGCCAACATCTGCTGAGAAGCTAAGAAGTATTTGCAAACAGCATACCTTGGCTTAAGCATTCGCCAAAGGGCAAGTGCATAAAATCTAAGATCCAGCCAGAGGCTCTAGGAGAAGACAGAGGTCACATACTTCAGTGCTTACACGTGGAAAGCCCCCTGATTGCTGCTGGAGACCTAGGAAATGGAAGGGGAAGGTGTTTACTTTGACTCCGGTCTCCCTCCTTACTGATCCGTGCTAATTTAGGTTTTCACCTTATACGAACTGCAGAAAGTTCCTTGATGAATCATTGCAGTGTCATAGTTAAGAGCAGACACTTCAGAGTCACAAGTCAGGGTCCAAAAGCTGGATCTGCCTCGTAAGCCAGTGACCGAAGTTCCCTGTGTCTCCATTTAGCTACCAAACAGACATAACAATACCTGCTCACCAAGTAGTCATGGCAACGGCAAGATAAATGATAGCATGTATAGAAAAGCATCTAATGGGGGCTTGGCACAAAGCAGGTGCATGATAGGTGCTCAACAAAATGTTAGTGTCCTTTCTGTCTAGTTCAATTTGTATTTGGCTTCACATTAGCAGCTGCAATTTATCAATGAATTACTATATTCCAGCAAAGGTCAGCAAACGACTGGGTGTCAGTGTCTTTTTGTAAATAAAGTTTTATTGAAACACAACCTCTCCCTCTCCCCCGCCCCCTCCCTCTCCCTCTCATTCATCTATGTCTTGTGTATGACTACCTTTTCTTCAGCTGTAGAGTTAATAGTTCTGACAGAGATCACCTGACTGCAAAGGCTAAAATATCTTCTCTGGTCACTTAGAAATATTTACCATCTGAAAAAGTTTACTGACTCCTATCAGTCGATGTATTAAATTTATACATAAATTTCCAATCATTACAACCTAACAAGGGAGGTATTATTATACTTATAAAGAGACTGAAGCAGAAATAAAAGTTTATCTAATAGAGGCCCGCTCTAAAAACATCATGCCAATTTCTATACCTGAGAAGCTTAGAAGAATGATAACAGTCCTTCATTTGTAAATCTAAGTTCATTCTTGGTTTATTCCAACTACCCGACTTTCTCTTGGGCTAGTTTTCTTTTCTTCTTTTTTACTTCCTTGCCGTATGCTAAATGCAATGATCCTGTCTAAAAGGAATTTTCCTGTTTTTCCCTTATTTGTTTGCTCATATCAATCCATTCTCTTAGAAATGAAAGTTTTCATGTCTAGACCCTCTAAAATGCTATCAGGTCTCATCTATGGAAAGTCATCTTTTCTTTAAATATGACATAACCCGATTTTCCAGAAAAGAGAAAATCTTTAGCTCCCCTCACTGCTACTTCTCACTTTGTCTCCTCTCACCCAATTTCTTTCCAGGTCAGACTCAAAGAAAGTAAGGGGTTTCCAGGAACTTGAGAGATTTGCGAGAAACATGGACATTATAGTGCATTTGGATTTATGCCTCCCCCCAAGTTCAAAACTGTAAACAGCATACTCATATGCACCCCAATCCCTCCCACACCATGTTTCCAAGAGGTCGCCATTTAACAATCCATGAGCTCTGCTTACATCAGTGATGTTGGATTTTACTTTGATACTTATTACATGAATATTCGTCTTTAACAAATCTGTGGCACACCCTGGTGGAGTAGCAGTTAAGTCAATTGCCTCTGAAGGATGCAAACCACACACACCTGGGTTCAAGTCCCTGCTTTTGGGGGGGAAACAACCAGTGTAAACAACTAACTGAAAATAAAATAAAAATGCTTCTTAAAGAAATAATGAATTTTGTTTCGAAAGATAATCTGGTTTAGTAGAAAGAGCATGGGGCTTAGAATTATAACACTGGGTTTTTCATTCTGAGCCAAATAATTATTGGCTGGGCAAATCAAGTCTTTAATTCTCTTAACAGTAAAATACAGACCATGCTTTCTCCTCATTAAGTTGGTGCTGCAATTAAATAACATCTGTAAAGTACCAGGTGCAGATTAAATGTTAAACGATTTGCCTCTCTCTGTGTTTAAATTCTTAGAGTGCCTCTATTCTAGAGCCTTAGGCTTATCACAGAGCAGTCACGCTTAGGTAAACCATTACTTCCCTCTAGTATGTAAAGAAATGAAAGGAGAAAAAGTCTTGGATTTTTTTCAAATCTTTATTTCCTCTGTCATGTGCCGTCTGTCATGCCTAATCCTGTGATGAACTTTAAGCACAAAATAATCAAGGGAATATGGAAAGCCATCCACAAACTCTTCCTTTCTTAGATGTTGCCAATAAACACATACACAGTAATGACCCTGAAAAATTCTGAAGTAAAGAAAGCTGGGTAATTAGTTCAGTTTAAAATAGCACTTAGTTTAAAAATGCATTTAAAAAAACATTTCATTAGGAAATCTTTTTCCCTTGCATGAATACTTGTCAACATGTTGTGATTACATTTTAGAAAAAAATGCTGCTTTTAGTGGTGCTGCTAAACTAAACTCAAGTCAAGAGTTTGAAACAACTCTATTTTTCAGGCTCACATGCGGCTTCCTCTAAGTCATAAAGGTCTTTTATTACCAAGGCTTATTCTAGATCCTGACTGGTGGGTCCTTTCAAAATTGGTCCTTTTAACTTAGTTATACAAGCCACACTTGGACATCATTGCATATGGCAGCCACGCGCATGGCTCAGATGGGGTTTCTGACTCGTGACACCCGCACCCTCTTCTAGCTGTGTGACCTTGAGGGATGTGAGCCAGTTTCCTCAATGATCTATTGAGAAAAATAAAGGGAGCTACCTCGGAGATCTGGAAGAGAATTTAAAGAGATAATTCATATAAGAAACATCAAGCGATTCCCTACACAGTTGTGACAATCACCGTTGGTGATTCTCCGAGCATTTCAGTGGCCCCATTTAGGGAAAGAGAAAGTAGACAACACAGGTTTGCCTTGCCTGGGATCACAGAAGGTAATTACTGCAGCAGTCTTAATTTTCCTTGAGAATCCATGTCCCGATTCCAGTCTTAGATCCATATTTTTATCTCAGGACTCAACTTCTATAAAAATGTATCCAACTTTATTGAATTGGATTCATATAGACTTTTACAATCATCAGTAACTCTATCTGGCTCCCTCAAACACCACCTCAGTCAAGCAGCTTTCCATTCGAGCGAATATCAGCACCTTGGGTTGGAAAAGTTTGCCCAAGGTATTTAGTCTTGCTGTGCCAAATAGTTGGCAGACACAGCAACTCTCTCCATCTTCTGTACCCATGACAGACATTGCTAACCCATCACAACACCTTTTCCCTTTGAGTACAAACATGGCGACAAGGTATTTTCTAACCTGCTCCAGGTGGTCCTATCAGCTTATTGAATCTAACAGATAAATAGAAACTTAATTGCCATTCTAAAGCAATTCTATTTCTTTATTAATGCTTAAACCACTATATATGTATATATATATATATATATATATATATGTATGTTCTTTCGCTCTTTTTTTAAAATATATCCAATGTTGTGGTATTCCCCAATAAAGAAGACAAGAAGCAAAAAGAGAGGACAAGAAAATAGATATTACACTTTAGGGTAGCACTTATTTAAAGTGTCAGGCATTTTTAATTCCAATATCCAACACACTTTCTCCAGCAGCCCTAGACCCTTGTTTTACTGTTGGAGAAAGCACAGTTCAGAAGGAGTAGGACTTTGTCCAAGTTTACCCAGGGGGTAAGCAGAATTCGATCTTGGGTCTTCCTGACTAGAGGCCTTATTCTCCTCTCTTGCCTCCTAGTGCCGCCCTAAGAGTTCGCAGCCTTTCAAGGCTACATCTCTGGCACGGGTGGATGATAACAGTTTCACAAAAGCTGCCATGTCATGGAGACTTTTTCCAAAGGTCTTTTTTGTGGGGTTAACTCTAAGTCCATATATAACCTGTCCTTCCTAGATAAACCTCTTCAATTTCTACATCTTGACTCAAGAACCCAAAGCCTCTCTGTCCAGTCCTTGGAAGTCAACCAGATTTCTTAAAAATTTGAATAGAAGCCAAACAGAGGAGGGCATTGTTCCACTGGGAAGTGAATGCAAATGTAGTTTTTAAACATTTTTCCAGAATTTTACAGCAATCTATATTGTTGCCACTTGGTCAGACCCACTTTTTATTTTCTTTGCTGTCTGGGCAAGAAATACAAAAGAGAAATCTAGTGCTCTGCAGAATTTTTATTTCAAAAATTGAAACCAGACTACACCAGGGCAGTTTGTGGTCTGAATGTATCAATGGGTCTAGTCATATTTCATCTGTGCTTTTCTTAGGTATAGTCAACCACAAATATGAATCTCATTATTGTGTCCGAATGGAAATATTTTATGGATGAAGATTTGTGACCTTAATTTGGTTGGTAATTAAACATGTTTGGGGAATGGGAGGGAGGAAGCAAGCCACGAATACTACCAAAGCTTAAGTCAAACAACTAAAGAAAGAAATATTCAGTATTGGGGAGAGGGAAGTTTATATTTAATATTGGCCATTGAACTTGGATCTAAAATGAAATCCAAAATAAAGTGCAACAGAAATATTGTTGAATCAATGACGGACCACAGGTCACCAGAATCCAAAAGACTTTAGAACAGGAACCATGCACAATTGTTCATTTTAAGGGGGAATCTGGGGTCCCGAGTGTAGATTTGACTTGTCCAAGGTCACATAGTGAGGGTCTGGCAAAGCAGGGCTCAGAATTCACCTTCTGGCTCTTCAGTCAACTGCACTTTCTATGGGCCACGAAAGTCCCAGTTCTCCAAGAGCTTCAAATAAATAATTAAAAGTCAAAGTTCAAAAGGAGAGCAACCTAAATTTCACAAATAACAAAGACTGTGTGCCCTGGTGGCTCAGGTGTTAAGTGTGCAATTCTGGCGCCATCCACATAAAGCCCTAAGACCTGAGTTAGCAAAACCACACCACTGGGGTGGGGGGATAACCGGAAAAATAAGTCCTCCTCCTCCTCTCTCTTCCTGCCTGCCTGCCTTCATTCCTGCAGCTTCCTCCCTCGTGCTGCAACGAAATTGGAAGGCTTACTGACTGTTAACCCAGGGTGCTTCCTTAACACCAAAAGTAATTTCACACTGAGTATATTATAGTCCTGATCAAGTTCACCTCCTGCCAAAGATCCAGCTATGTTTACTTCGGTCTTAGGAAAAGTTTGTCTCGAAGAAGACAGCACTGAGCTCTCAAGAACCCTTGAGTCGGTGACTAGACGCTCATGGGAGGACCAGCCTGTCTTGGTCACTTTGTGATCGCCGTGCTCTTGATGGCGTCTGGCACCTAGTAGGTGCTCACTGAATAACTGAATGAATGAAATGAACTAATTTCAGGAATGTGACTATGATGGATTCCTAGGTAACATCATGTCTTACAAGAGATCATAATGGGAGTGATTAGGTTAGGGCCATCAGGAAAATCAGAATATTCATTCCACAAACACAAAATTCTGCTAAGCATAAGTTAAAATCAAGAAATACAGCTTTATTTTATTCAAGTGTAAATATATTGTGCATTCATTGTACTCTAGACACGGTGCTTGATATTGGGTATTCAGAGATGAATGACTCAGATTTAGTTTGTACCCTCATGGAACTCACAGACTAACTTAGAATGAATTCTGACAGTATAACATAAATATGATATAGAATTTTCTAACTGCTCTAAAACAGGAAGATATATGCATATAGTAAAAACACCCAAAATGATTTTTGAATCATGCGTGATGGAAACAATATCAGGACAAGTACTCAGAGAATTCAGAAGTGGAAAAACATTACCTGAGAAAATTTCTGATAATAGATACTTCTGGAACTGTTTTGAAGGAATGATAGATTTGCCTACTCAAAGATACAGGGAAAAGGCTTTAGAAGAAGTTTTAAGGCATCTGGAATCTTCTCCCAGTGGTAACTGAGATACAATAGCATCTTCAAAGTGTCCATGAGCATGCTTCATATTCATAGCACTCACAGGATGTCTGGCACCAGAAGACCCTAATTCCAGAGATTGACAGTGTTCCCTTCTATGCAGATATTCAGAAGCTATTTAGACAGAACTTGGATCTAATCTTGAACCACAGAGCTTTCTAGGCCTTTCAGAACAATAGCATGTATAAGATGGGGATTCTGGATATTAACTTTAAATTTAGGCTTGCGTTTAAAATCTGAATCCACTTCTTGATAGAGATCTGGAATTGCCCAAGCCACTTAATCATTCTCTGCTTTGGTTTCTACTTTAGTTTCATCAAAATGAAAAGAAAGATGCTACCTCCTACCATTTTGTGAGAATTTGACATGGGAGAATTAAAATGTTTGGCACCAACGCTGTCAGAATAAATAGTGAATGACAGTTAATGGTAGCTTTATTATTGTTCTTATCATGATGATTTCAATCGCCTCCTGATCTTCCAAGTCCTCTTGGATCAGTAGTTGGTGATTCTAAGCCCTTCCTCCTCCAGGAAGCCCACCCTGCACTTCCAAGCTCAGAGTAACCCTTCCTTTCTCAATTCTTTCATTCAGGCCAGCACTGTTATGAAACCTTGCTTGTAGACTTTTTTTTTTTAGTTTCTGTGCTCTCTGGGAACAAAGGGGATCCTTACTCTGCCCAGTTCCCCACCCAACACACTAAGCAGCCCATAGTAAGTAAGAAACAAGTAGCTCTTGGAAAGAATCTTAACATGTATACACTTGCAATTGGTGTAGGAGTGTGCCTTATATTCCAAATATGCAATGACATTTCAGAATATCACAAAGATTAAATCCACAATCTATGATTTTAAAGTCAGCTTCATTTTGTGACCTTTCAGGAGGATATTTTAAGCTTTGTACTTATAGACAACTTGCTTATTTTCTTCATCACTGTATCCCTTGTGCTGAACTCTGGGCTTGATACACAGTAGATATTTAATAAATAGATGCCGAAAAGAATGATGAAAGGGTGGGTGGATGACTGGATGGCTAGATGGACGGATGAAAAATTGAAGAGACCCTGTGGACCAAGAAATCTGAATTATCTCTTAACATAAATACTCTTTAAGATTCTGTTGATGATATTTCTCTCTGGGACTATCACAATTGATTTATTTTTAATGGCTTCTTAGTAGTCTGGGAAAAGAGATTAAGTCTCAATCAAAATCATTGTCCAAGAGGCAGGATCTCTGGGTTGTACAATCGGTTTTACCACGAGTGACCCTCTCTGGGTGTTTCGGTTCAGTTATCCTTTTATCCAACCATATCATTGGGCGTGGTTATCTGGAGGAATATACTCAGGATTCTGGAGTGGGTCTCCAGACAGAGTATTGGTATTGACTGTCTGCCACATCCACCAGAAGGACATATGTGAGTGCCACCAATTTGCCTCCCCTGGGCTCAATAATCTTCTACAATTGCTTTTAAGCCTGGCTCAAGTCTAATTTTGATTCTAAACTCTGATGTCTGTCTGTGTGCATGGGAAATAAAGCAAGGTTGAGACAAACGGTTCCCCTCAGGAACAATATCTTGAAAGACTAAACTACAGGCAGCCTGTTCTGGAGAAGGAAAGCCCTGGCTGAGTAACATGGGGAGTCATTTCAGTAGCAGCTTTGCTCTTGGCCAGTGCACTGACCTCCCAGAAGAGAGCTCCACCCACGCTCATGAACTTGGTTTTCTCGGTACTGAATTAGGATCGGTTCAGAAGGAAAATCAAGGCTATAATCTCAGAATTCCTCTTACTTGACAAACTGAAACCCTGAGAATTGCACATTTCATGGAAAAAGCGGCAGGAGGCAAGAGGGGGCTCTCCCAAATTGCCTTATAAATCTCTCTTCTTTCAGAGACTCGCCCTCGTTACTGCCTTTGCCCAACAAAAGACACACGTCGTCACACACACACACACACACACACACACACACACACACACACACACCAGCAGCCCAGATTGTCCTCCCGGCAGGCAGCTTTGTAGAAGTGACCTCTCATTTAACCTCATTTTTCTCACTTGCAATGGTCACCGCTTTATTGTGGGCCTGCTGTTGGTGCTGAAATATTACAAACAGGAAGTCTGAGGTGCAGAGAAGCCATGTTACATACCCAAGGTCATGGCTGCTAGATGAAATAATGTGAGGGTGTTCCATCCAACCATTTTGACCTAAAAAAGTGGTAATTCCGTATGGTTCAAACACATACCTTGTGGCAGAACCAGGATGCAATAGTATTTGACTGATTCTAGAGCAGATAATCTTAAAAATGCATAGGCTCTCTTAGATGTTAACATTTCTATAGATCCCATAAGGATCTGTTTGCATCAGCACACTGGACCGTGCAGTCATCAAGAGCAAGAATAGCCAATACTGATCTCCCAAATGCCTTCCTAGCCCTGAACTAGCCAATAGCCTGGTCTGAGCGCTCATGCAGCTCATCTCTGTTGAATGCAAGACTGATTTATTTCTAAAAAATGTATTTCTCTCAAGTCTCTTAGATGATTACTGGCTCCACTAACATCCAACTGGCCACCAATTAAGCCACTCTGTTACCTAAATAGATAATGACTTTTCAGTGCTGGAATCCAAACACCTAAGGTTTACAGAGGCGTCCGTTTGGCAGACAAAGTTATTTCATTTCTTTTAAGACAAAGGTTATGCTGGATTCACTAAACCGTAACGATCAGATGTTCTCGGAAAAAACCCACTGGCCGTTTCCTGGCTCATCTCTCTTCCTGACACATTCCAAGAAGAAATTTATGGATGTTGGGAAGGACAAAGGGTGAGGAATTTCGAGAACCTTGAAGAAAGCCCATGTAAGCAGCTCTGTGCTTAACAAACTGTGCAAAATAAAATTCCCTTGCCTGTAGACAAGAAGAAAAATTTGGAGTGAACTGCCTCAGACATTGCCAGAATGATGTGGAAATAGACTCACCTACCTCCTCAACCCCCTTATACTCCCAAATCTAGAATCTTTTATGCACATGCCTAAGCTGATATGATAAATATATTCTATAATCAGGAATCAGGAAGTCAGAAGTAACTAACACTAAAATATGATTCTCGCCGGTTGCAAGCCTTATCGTTAGCTAAAAAATGAAATTGTTTATTCTCCTGCTATGACCAAGAAAAGTTTTAAAGACTGTTCATTTAGCAATAGTTTCTGTCCTATGGCGGAGCACCTGAAAATAATCGCTCATTGATTCCACGCGGCTTCCAAAGGGCAGGTTGCCAAACAACTCCATGAAAAAAACAAAAACAAAAACAAAACAGCAACAAAATAAAACAAAACAAAATAAAGACAAGAAAGATTTGGTAACAAAAGGCTCCATAAAGTATAAAGTTATAGAAGAAAAAGACTTGTAACATGGCCGCCTTGGTTTTGACCTCTTCAATGAAGAGTTACCTCAGAAGAATGTTCTGAGTAAATCTCAATGCCAAAATGTGGAGAAACAGTCTTCCACTGGCAACAGCTCATACCAAAGACATTGAAAGAGTTAATTTGTATCTTCCACCAGTAATTAAGTCCTAATGTTTTAATACCCTCCTCACCCTGCCCCCAAAATAGACTGGGGAACCACTACCATTTTCTTTTAAAATTTTTTTTGTGGAGGGCAGGTGCCACACAGGTGTCCAGTAATTGGAAACTGAGGGGCCAATACAGAAACTTGTGTTCTGCCTCGTCCTCTCTACCGATGAGACTCAGAGCAACTAGGCTCCTAGCCTGGGAGGGATGTAGGATGGCTTATGGGGCTCAGTACTAACTCTTGGTCTAATAAACCCTCCTCGTGATTGTTCTCCCAACTCCATGTGTTCTCTCCTTTCCATTCTTTAGCATGTAGTTTACACCCCAGTTCAATTAGACCTTCAATTTCCACACGTTATCCACCTTTGACAATGTCAGGTAACCACAAAGAAAACCTGTTGTTGGTACTGTCTTCTTTATTCTTATTATCACCCATGTATTCCAGGTTTCTTTTCCTCATGCTCTTACTTCTTCAGAGACCTCAAATTTTGTCCACCAACTACAGTTGTGTCCACCAACTTGTTAGAGTCCCATCTGTCCTTCTAATCCACCTCACATGGCACATCCTTGGGGTGTCTTTCTTGAGCCTCTCAGAAGAATGTAATCTTCCTCTACTTTGAACATTTACAAACGTAGGTCACTGTCTTTTGTTGTCTATATTATTGCTATTGTCATCATAATGCACCTCCCTGATGATCATATCCCTTCTGAATACACAGTTCCTTTCTAATCTAGTCTCTCTTTGATCAGTGTTAATAGGATGATTTCTGTTGTCATTAACTACCTTACACTAATCAATTACTATGTGCCAGGCACTGTGCTAGTAACTTCACATACATCTTCTCATTTTATCCCAATCTCCCATAGCACTATGAAGTAGATGTATGTGTGACCTGCAGAAGATGAGGCCAGTGATGCTCAGAGGAGGGAGGCAAATAGCCACAGGTAGCTATAGCTACTTAATATAAGAGCTGAGTACTAACACAGGTCTATTTCTCTCTTCTTTCTTCAACGGCTCCATCGACAGAGTAGTTTAGGCTACTTGAGGAAATGGACTAAGTCCCCTCAAAAATTTGGAGCAAAGCAGTGCAGGCTCAACAGAAGAGGGTGAGTCACAGGTTATCTGTGATAAGCTCTACCATTCCCCAAGAGAAGAGGAGGCTGTGCAGTACAGGATGTCAGCCATGGCCAGAGTGGTTCTTCAAGCAGCTTCTCTTTGGTTTGACTCTAGGAGAATAAACTCATGGAAAACTTGGGGGCTTCTAGTTGTGAAGAAAGGGGAAGCCTATGACATTCCTATCCCAAGGGTAGGATAGGAGGAAAGGACACTAACCTGGGGCCACGTGGATGCTCCTTCATGTTTCAGGAGGACAATAGCCATAAAGACCTTTTCTTGATAGTACCTGGGTATGTTTGAACATGTAAAATATGGAAATTTCCATGCACATAATTATTTGCTGTTTAACTGAACTGCAGAAAGATCATCTTCTCTCCCTAGCCTCTTGTCATCTCTACATGAAGAACTCACCCATTTTCATTAGATTAAGAGACTTACTGCCAAATGTTCTTATAGATGGTTGTGGACCTTTCTAGGTCTCCATTTCCTCATTGGTACATAAGCCTACTATCAGCCCTCTAAATTAGTGCTGCTCAAAAGATCTATCTGTGAAATGGAAATATCCTTTAATCTACATTGTCTGATATTATAGCTACTAGCAACACGTCACTGTTCAGCACTTGAAAGGTTGATAGTATAATTGAGGATAGCATTTTAAATTGTATGTAATTTTAATCATTGTAATGTTGATAACCACTGTGGCTAGTGGCTGCCATACTGGACAATACAACTCTAGACCAATGAAATAAAAGTATCCATTTTAACCCTCTTATCTCATGGGGAAAATCTTTATGGTAGGTTTCATTTTTACTCTAGGTTGAGTCTGTTGAGAAGTTAACAGGTAGGAGGCAACTAAAAAGTCTTTCACATACACACAAATTCACAGCAGTTGATTTGGCTCTAGAAATTGATAAAAAAGAAAGAAAAGTCTGACCCACACATGTATTTTTCTGCATCCAGTATATACGCTGAGACAGGGAAGAGACCAGGCAACATGAGTAGATTTTCCTGGATGTGAGACCCCAGTGGTCTATACACTGAACCAATATAAAGACTATGTCTGTTTCTACAGCCCTTTTTTGCAAAAATTAATTCACCAATCCTTTAATCTCACCAGAAGAAGGAAAAGAGTGAGGAGGGAGGGAGGGAGAGAAGGGAGGGAGAAGGTAAGATCTAGACTTACCTCATTTATATGTACATGGAAAAGTATTTATCTATATCTAGATATATTTATATCTACATCTACCTAGATTGAGATGCAGATATAGATACAGATATAGATATAGATATAGATACAGATATAGATATACACACACACATACAGATGCCAAAATGTATCTATACATATAGACATACATATAGATGTAGATACATAGCTATCTCCCAGGGCATATTTCCTAGGAGTCCTGAGAGAGATAAGTCTCTGCTGCAGAAATTCTCTTCTTGCTTAAAAAGCAGAATTGCACATGCCACAGTAGGAGTTTCAAGAATTGATGAAAGAAAATCTTGGAGAAATATTAATCGTAGTCCTTATTTTTTACTACCAAAGTTTCCCTTTATTGAGCTCTTGTCGTTACCAGAGCTATGCCTCCCCAAGACACACTATCCTCGCTCTTTTCACAGCAAATCCTGTGTGGACACCCCTCTTACATTTTACTGATAACAACACTGGCTTATGGCAGTAAGTGGCTGGATGGTGAACACTGCTTTATTTCTATTTCAGTGCCTTGGAGCTTACTAATTGTCAAAATGTAATACTTTCTATTGGATAATTCCAACAAGAAAAAATTGTCTCTTGTTGTGGTGAAATTTACTTCTTTTTTATTTTTTTATTTTTTAAGCTACCCCTCTTTCCATTCTCAATATTTAGACACAGATGTGATTAATCTGGCCTTGAGGCCGCCAGGGGCAAGCCAGCTTCTCTTTCTCCAGGGTTTATTCATTCTAATCCTATGCCTCTGGCCTTAGACTTTGAAACTACAGATAAACAGGCACAGATCCTCACTCTTATATTTTTCCAGACCTTCTATTGCCTAATCACTACCTATAAAGATAAGAATCTGTATGTGCATTTTAAAGAGTTTCTATGGAGTAAGTTGTTCGTTCTGAAATTTTAGAAGCCCTATTGTTAGAACCTGCTCTTTCATGTCTAATTTGAATAATCACAAACTACAATCTAAGGCAAGCTTCCCTTGATCTGTTCTCAAAAGAGACATTAACCAGGCCATTGTCTGCATGAGAATATTTTACATTCTTAAAGGTTTTTATTTATTTGCTCCCCATTTTTCCCCTCTCTGGTGTAAATGTTTCCAGTTCTAGTAAATGTATCTTCAGAAGGTTTGCCCCCTGAACCATCAGCCTCTGCAGTGCCTCTTTGATCTACATCCAGTTTGCTGTTGAGTTTAGATCCAGATTTAATGAGAGTCAAGATCGAACTGCAGCCACTGGAGGCTGCTGGCCTGGGCTCATGTTAGATTTTGCTCCTAAGAAGGCAATAGAATAGCAGCTAATTTCACATGTGTGTTTACTATGGGCCTGACCTCATGCTGGGGGCTTGACGGAAGCTCTCTAATCCATTATTCTCTCTGGAAGGATTTTGATCCCCATTTTACACACAAATGAGATCCCACTTTAGAGAAGAGAGTTTGTCAGTGTCACAGAGCTAGTGAGTAACATTTGAACCCAGATGTGCCATCCTGAAAATATAATGGGTCTTTCCCAAAGTACAAAAACATGTACCTGCCGGCAGACCACCATGGGCCAATGGGAAACACACAGCCCTCAGCAATCACATCCCTCCTCCAGACAACTGGCTCTGCCAGTGCGCCTGCCCTACATGCAGGAAATCTTCACTCAACCCATACTCGGGTCATTATTGTCCTAGATTCATTGCCTTGGCGTCTCTACCAGCAGCTTAACCAGCCTTTTAGATGGAAATTTAAGTCATTTAGCAACACACACAAAAGTGTTGGATACACGTCCAAAAGCATTTCAGGCTTGGCCCATGGCCCTTCCTCATTAAAAAAAAGAAAAAAAGTTAAGAATTGGTGGGAAGGAAGGACTTTGTGGAAGGCAAAGAAAGTTAAAGCAATTGCAATAGAGTCTACAATCAATAAATATTTGTCCCGTAAACAAGTAAGCTGGGCTAGGTTAGTTTGAGAGATGCAAAGTTGCCAAATTCTCTTCTTCATAACAATTCTCTTTCAGCAGCCCCGCCTCCATCAGAGAGCCACATATTCTTATATAGGAAGCTAATCTGAATGGGAAAGCATGCTCCAGAGACAATTTTTGTTTATTTGGGGGGAGCTGCTTGGTTTTTTTGTTTTGTTTTATTTTTCTTTGTTTTGTTTGCCTAACAAACAGGGAATAGATGCCTGAAGTAGATATGACATTCATTGGTAAAATTACAAATACGACTATAATTAGGATGTGATGGAGAGGTGGATAGGGAATTCCTTTTTAAAAAAAAATTAATATTTTATTACTTCTTTTGTTTACGTTGCTCTATGAAGTTCAGGGAATTCTTGATGACATGCGTAGCTAATGTTTTGTAGATCTCCACACCCCCGCTCAGTCCAACAGACATACTTCTCCATCCAGCTTTCCCTGCCACAATCTCTCTCCAGGTTTTGCAAAGTTGCTGATCGCTTGGGATGCTGTTGGTGCTGTTTATCATTGAGTTAAGCTATAGAAATTCCTAACAGATAAGTAGTTCAAATACTGCACCTAACTGACAGAAACGGTAACTTAGAGTGAGACTGTCCAGATGTCAGAATAGCACTTAGATAAATGTCGACTGTACAATGGCTGAAAAAAAAACCCAAACAGCTGTCAAGTATTTTACTGAAAAATGAAAAAGACAACTTAGCAAAGTAAGAATGGCCTCCCAATAGCATGTTCTCCATACTGTGTGTAGCTTTAAGGTTCAGTTTAAATTCCAATATCTCCCACAAGCTGTGCGTCACGCTTTGAACAATTCTTATTTTTTATATTCCATGAGCAGCTAAAATCTATACCACAAAGCAAATAATTCTGCATCCCTTCTTGTTTTGTTCTCTAATACCCAATGGATCATTCCATTTTCATCTTAATTCTATTGCTAAACCATCTGAGTGTTGGCACTTGGTCTTTTATTTATTTCTACCACCCACAGAACTCTGATGATTATAAAAACTCAATGTAGGCGCATCCCACTGTGGTCCACAGCCATCCCAAGGACCCAGGCTCTCATCCCGGGGCCAGAGGGTACAATGAAGATAAACAATTAATAAAAAAAATAAATGCTTCTTCCTCCTCTCTCTGCCTGCCTGCCTGTCTCTGCTCACCTTCATTCTTGCTGCACCTTTCCTTTGAAAAATAAATAAACCGTAAACATTGAAAAAAAACAAAGCGAAACAAAACATCTTAATGTTTTAGTCTGCTTGAGCTGGCATAACAAAACACTGCTAGACTTAAGTGGCTTAAACAACAGAAATTTATTTTCTCACAGTTCTGGAGGCTTTAAGTCCCAGATCAAACACCTTTTCACTGTGCCCTCACATGGCCTTTTCTTTGCACAAGGAGAGAAGAGAGAGAGAGAGAGAGAGAGAGAGAGAGAGAGAGAGAGAGAGAGAGAGAGAGAGAGAGAGAGAAATTTGAACTTTCTTCCTCTGTTATTAAAGACATCATTATACCATCAGATTAGGGACTCATTTCATTTAATCTTCATTATCTCCCTATATAGGCCTTATCACCAAATACAGTAATATTGGAGGTTTGGGCTTTAACATGAATTTGGGGAGAGAGGTGGACATGCTTTAGCTCCTACTACACAACAAGTAAGTAGTTAAGTCCTTGCCGGTTGGGGATGACAGCAGTGGATCATGGGCACCACTCTGAGCCATTTCTTGCCTGGGATCATATCTGGACAAGGGGTTCTAGATCATGCTACCAGGCTCTTCATAAAACATGGGTCTTTAAGGTTCTGGAAATAATTCTAGATGAAAAACTGAGATTCACAGAGGTAAAATGCTATTCCAACAGACACACAACTAGCAAGAAATTCAGCTGGAATTAAAACTCTGCCTGTGGACGTAAACACTGGGGGGACTCATGCAGATCTGAATAATTTCCACTGAATGTTTTCACTTACCTCATGAATTTAACCCTCACATTAGCAGTTATGATCGTCCCTGTGCAGAAAGTAAATAAGACCAGAAAAGTTAAATAACTTTCCCAGGGGTCCAGAGAGAGAGTTGAGATCCAAACCCGCATCTGGTTGGTCTTATTTCCCAGTGTGACCCCTTCCTCCACACCCTGCAGGCTCCCTACACGTCCAGAGGTTGACTAGGGAGTGAAAGCCTCCCTTCATGCTGCACGTCCTTTTAGAGGCCACTGCATGTCAATCCTCCAGTGAACACTGGAGGCCTAGCAGGAGAGCTTCAAACACAGGACCTGCAGTCAGCACTCACTTGGGATTGCAGATGTTCCATAAATGCCGTGAGCCAGGGATGCCAACAAGTATGTTGCTTTTCTTTCTTTCCTCGTAGAAGAGAATTCCTTCCAGAAGAGTGGGAACGACTGATCTAGATTCTCCACTGTTTCCAAGTCCCCGATTCTGCTTGAAGGTGAGAGACCCTAGGATCCCAGAACCCCAGAAGCCAAGAGCCAAACCCATCTCCACGATGGCGGCCGCCCCTCGGCTGCTGGCCGGCCTCTTCCTAGCTGCGCTCGCCCTCCCTGCTGAAGGCGGGGTCCTCAAGAAAGTCATCCGACACAAGCGACAAAGCGGGGCGAATGTCACCCTGCCAGAGGAACCCCAGCCAGTGGTGTTCAACCACATCTACAACATCAAGCTGCCCGTCGGGTCCCAGTGCGCAGTGGATCTGGAATCAGCGAGTGGGGAGAAAGACGTGGCCCCACCCTCAGAGCCCAGGGGAACCTTCCAGGAGCACACAGTGGACGGCGAGAACCAGATCGTCTTCACGCACCGCATCAACATCCCCCGCCAGGCCTGTGGCTGTGCCGCTGCCCCCGACATCAAGGAGCTTCTGAGCAGACTGGAGGAGCTGGAGGGCCTGGTGTCCTCGATGCGGGAGCAGTGCACCGTGGGAGCCGGCTGCTGTCTCCAGCCTGCTGAAGGTAGGAGCCGGTGGCTGGCCCCAACCCACACTCAACAAGTGGGAGAGACTGTAGCATCTATCAGGGGCTTCCAAAGTGGGTTCCTTGGGGACTAGCTTTCCAGGGAATTCACCAAAAGACAGGATTGTAGTCAAATACGCATGGAAGATGTAACCATCTCCATGCTGCTCTTGGAGAATCTGGGGAGCAAACAATTGTCAGACTCGTTTTGAATGTCAGTCTTCCTTTGAAAAGGTTCACTTTAATGACGAGTTTCTCATGCTTACTTGACCATGAATTCTACCCTTTCTCTATTCCCCAAGCACTGAGCACAGTAGGAAATTCCTGACTCAAAGATGGACCTCTGAAAGGTGGTCACAGTGCTGACTCCCTTCGTTGTATCAGGAGGGAAGCTGAAGCCCAGAGGAGAATGGGACTTCTCCCAGCCCTGCAGAAAGTGGCCGAGTGGGGACTGCAGCCGCAGGACTCCAGAGCTTAGTCTTCTCAGAGGAGCAGCACCGTCTACAGTGGTGCAGCGCCTGGGGGAAGCGGGGCACAGGTTTCCGTTCCCTGGCCATGACGATGATGACCACGACTGTCAGCTGATCCCTCTTTATGAAGCAGGCACTATCAGTCACTTTTTCATTCCACCCTCCCAGCTACCCTTGGGGACAAGGTCGAATGCACCTAGTCTACAGCTCTGAGAACTAAGACGAGAAAAAGCTACCAGCTGGCACAAAATGATTCAAAGGGTAGCAAGAGTTCGGGGCTTTGAATGTGCCTATGTGTCTCTTCAACTGACACTGCCAGTGATACCATGTGTTTCTTTCTTTTTCTTTTTCTTTTCTTCTATTTTTTTAAAAGGAATTTTGCCATTTGGGGATGATTTCTTCATTCCCGCTCCTTAAAATCGATACCAATTTAGGGAGTTTCAACAGCTTCAAATGAGATATAAAAGTCTCTATTTCTACCACTCAGAAGAAATGATCAGAAAGTATTTCAGCATGACAAATTATTTCAAGAGTAGACCTAATCACCCTAAGTGGAGAGAACCATAAGCCATGCACGAGGTATCTAAGGATGAAGGGGAGTTTTCTTTATGCAAAATAGTTTATCTTCTATGACATTAACTCCCTGGCAAAACACAACTAGGATTCAGGCTAATGAGTGGGTTGAAATCTTTATTTGGCACACTGATATCCGCTACAAATATAATGTGAGCCAAATATGTAGTCTTATATTTTCCAGTAGTCCTATTAAAGAAATGAAAAAGAAACAGGTAAAAAATTAATTGTAATCATTTCTTTCACTTAATCCATGATAACCAAATTATCTGTTTTTCAGTCTGAAATCAAGATATCATTAATGGACGTTTTGCATTCTTTCCCTTTATAATAAACCTTTGAAGTTCGATATGTGCTTTACACTCACAATGCACCGCAATTCAGACAAGCCACAGCTCAGTTGCTTAACGGCCACAGATGACCAGTGGCTTCCCTATGAGACAACACTGGTTTAGAGTCTCACTTTTCAAACCAGCTTTAAAAATATATGTATTTTCTTCCTGTTGTCAGGAAAGAGATAAAACATGGTATTGCAATTATATCTAGGAGCAGAAAAGATAGACATGAGTTCTGTTCTCTCCTTTGGACTCCATGGAGATCACACCAATAACTCCTGCAATTTAAGTCAGGTCATTATGCTGCAGACCGCAAAGGGCTGCACTCACGTGGGTGTCTTCATTGTATTCCTCAAATTCACTTTCCCCTGCCACCCCTAGGAAAGTGAGGGAAAAGGATAGAGGCATACGTGCTTTGTATTTGAAGCTGTGCCAACAATTAAAAGCCACTCCTTAGCTGCCTCATTCGGTTTTGGGAAATTAGAACATTTTAGTCTTGTAAACCCATATCCAGCTTGAGTTACCCCCCCACCCAAAAGATAAAACAAAAGAGAACTTTACAAGAAGCCCCAAGTAGACTCCTAATATCCTTAATTTAACTCTGATCTGCTCCCAGGCAAGTGGCCGATGGGGCCCACATGACCAAGAAAATGAGCTTCAGAGAATTGACTTCAGTTCAACAATTATTCCCTGGACATCTCTATGTGCCTGACCTGGGTGAGGCATGAAAGTAGCAAGACAGCCCGGCACACTCACTTCGCATTTATAAGGGACTTGAGAACAGTGGGGTCACAGGATGACTGGAAAGGTTAATGAAAACTACAGATTCTTTTCCTGGAAATGGGATGTGGAAGTGCACACACGCACTCATGCACACACACAGAGACACACACACACACACACACGCTCGACTGTTACTGCTACTACACACAAAAATGCACACTGCCCACTGTCTTTGCATGTGAGTTTACAGTGCCAAAGAGCACAAGTTAAAAACTCCCACCTACTTTACTTGAATTGCATCTAGGTCATTTCACGCACTAAGAGACTTGTTCTCAGGCCAAGTGGAGCCTGAGGTGTGATCAACCTCTGGCTGAATTTGAAGCTGAGTTTCCTGGGTGGACTCGGGGTGCAGCTGCTTATGCTCCACTGAGTACCTCTGCTCTCCCCACTGCAGGCCACCTGGATACCAGGCCCTTCTGCAGCGGCCGGGGGAACTTCAGCACTGAGGGCTGCGGCTGTGTCTGTGAACCTGGCTGGAAAGGCCCCAACTGCTCGGAGCCCCAGTGTCCAGGCAACTGCCACCTGCGAGGCCAGTGCCTCGACGGGCAGTGCGTCTGTGACGAGGGCTTCGCCGGGGAGGACTGCAGTCAGTTGGCCTGTCCTGGAGACTGCAACGACCAGGGCAAGTGCGTGGAAGGGGCCTGTGTCTGCTTTGAAGGCTATGCCGGGCTGGACTGCAGCCGGGAGGTCTGCCCCCGGCCCTGCAGCGAGGAGCACGGGCGCTGTGTGGATGGCCGCTGCGTGTGTCACGACGGCTTCGCGGGTGACGACTGCAACGAGCCCCTGTGTCTGCACAACTGCTACAACCGCGGGCGGTGCGTGGAGAACGAGTGTGTGTGCGACGAGGGCTTCACCGGCGAGGACTGCAGCGAGCTCATCTGCCCCAACGACTGCTTCGACCGCGGCCGCTGCGTCAACGGCACCTGCTTCTGCGAAGAGGGCTTCACCGGGGAGGACTGCGGCCAGCTGGCCTGCCCCCACGCCTGCCATGGCCAGGGCCGCTGCCAGGAGGGCCAGTGCGTGTGCCACCCGGGCTTCGCCGGGGCGGACTGCAGCGAGAAGCGGTGTCCCTCCGACTGTCACCACCGCGGCCGCTGCGTGGACGGGCAGTGCGAGTGTGACGACGGCTTTGCGGGGGCGGACTGCGGGGAACTCAGATGTCCCCACGGCTGTAGCGGCCACGGCCGTTGTGTCAACGGGCAGTGCGTGTGTGATGAAGGCTACACCGGCGAGGACTGCGGCCAGCAGCGGTGCCCCAACGACTGTCACAACCGCGGCCGCTGCGTCCAGGGCAAGTGCGTGTGCGAGCAGGGCTTCCAGGGCGCCGACTGCAGCGAGATGAGCTGCCTCCACGACTGTCGCCAGCACGGCCGCTGCGTCAACGGCATGTGTGTCTGCGACGACGGCTACATGGGGGAGGACTGCGGAGAGAAGCGCTGCCCCCGGGACTGCAGCAAACGAGGCCGCTGCGTGGACGGGCAGTGCGCATGCGAGGACGGCTTCACCGGGCCCGACTGCGCCGAGCTCGCCTGCCCGAGCGACTGCCACGGCCAGGGCCGCTGCGTGCACGGCCAGTGCGTGTGCCATGACGGCTTCACGGGCAAGGACTGCGGGCAGCGAAGGTGTCCCGCCGACTGTAATGCCCGCGGCCAGTGCGTGGACGGCCAGTGCACCTGCCAGGAGGGCTTCACCGGCCCGGACTGCGGGCAGCGCTCCTGTCCCAATGACTGCAGCAACTGGGGGCAGTGCGTCGCCGGCCGCTGCATCTGCAAGGAGGGTTACTCTGGGGAGGACTGCTCGGAGGGTGAGTGCTCACTGGGGTGGCAGAGGCCGGATTGAGTGTGCAGCTGGTGTGTGCTGCGGAGGCACGTGCTAAGCTAAACACACACACACACACACACACACACACACACACACACACACACACACACACACACTCTCTGACCCTTGGAAAGGGCCCTGGGCATTCCCCTGTTGCAGGGACACTGACTTGATAGCTGGGAGGCTCAGAGAGTTTGTGGGATGGTCCCAAGGACACACAGCTGCACGGAGCTGGCACTGGAGTCTTTCTAACTCGCCTACACTGAGGTGACCACCCAATGCCCAGAATGAGCCTGAGGAAATTTTGCTAGATGGCAGCCATCTTTCCAACTCCCCCTGCCATCTTGCCAGTAATAAAGGAACTTCCTCTTTGTGGAGGCAAGTAAAACTTCTGCACAATTGAATGGACAGAGAGATTCCGTAAAACCGTTTTTAATGCACCCTGAACTAAAGGTGACAGGCTGATTTCCTGTGAGGCAGCCCCATCTCATAAGTCATCTTTTTACTGCTGTCTTTACGATCTCCTTCAAGGAGCATCGTTCCCAGAAAGGGGACGGATGCAGGAGGCAGGGTGCACAGTAAGTGCTGAGTCAACGTCGGCTGAGTAAAACATGGCACAGACCGACAATGCTCCTGTCTGAGGAGGGTCTTCTTTGTGCATCTGTCATTGACCCCTCTGAGGGTCGTAAAGTTCTTCCTTGACTAAAGCTATTGGCAGGTAAGAGCAAATCAAAGGCCCTGTGCTTAATGTGACCAAGGCAGGAAAGAGAGGTGAGCTCCCAATCAGATGAGATAAGCCAAGTCGGGCAGTCCTTCGTCCTCTCTCACTTCTAGAAAATGACAGAGTGGACCCAGAAGGGCCAGCACAGAGAACGCGAAGGCCACACAACAGACCTGGAACGGTGGCCTGAAGCCAATGGACATCTACCCAAGGGCCTGAAACCCGGGTCTCGGCCGGGCTTCTGGACGTTAGAAAGTGGCTCAGCATTTAAGAAAATGAAAGTTGGATGTCGGGCCTGTCTGACTGGCAGCATGAGATACACAGCAGATGACACATAGCTAGAGAATTTGTAGACACTGCTGACCCACACTGTTCTTTCGTCTTTCCACCAGTGTCTCCTCCCAAAGATCTCATCGTGACAGAAGTGACGGAGGAGACGGTCAACCTGGCCTGGGACAATGAGATGCGGGTCACGGAGTACCTCATCATGTACACACCTACCCATGAGAACGGCCTGGAAATGCAGTTCCGTGTGCCTGGGGAGCAGACGTCCACCACCATCCGGGAGCTGGAGCCGGGCGTGGAGTACTTCATCCGTGTCTTCGCCATCCTGCAGAACAAGAGGAGCATCCCCGTCAGTGCCAGAGTGGCCACTTGTGAGTGCCTCTCTGTGACCCCAACGCCCCTCTGCCCCCGGCAGCACCAGTGCCCACATGTCCAAGGCCCTCGCCTTTGCTTCCGTAGCACTAGCGCTCACCTGCTGCGGTTGCACTGAGGCCTCGAGGCCAGCTGAGCCCCCTGACTATATTTTTCAAGAAAGCTCCTCCTTGTTTACAAAACCTCTCTCCTTCCTCTCAGGTATCCTTCCTGCCTCAGAGAATCATACAGGTCACAGGTATTTGCTATGCACTAGACTTGGTTTGAAGCTCTCTGCTTATCCTAGCTCATTGGACTCACGACATCTCTGTGAGATTAGGAACTGTTGTTAACCAGTTTTACAGATAAAGAAACTGAGGCTCTGAAAGCTCCCAAGGCACACTATTAATAAGTAGAAGAGATGCGGTCTGTTTGCAGATTTATATTCTTAACTACTCTATCCTATGGCTATCTTTTGATGAAGCTCAGTGTCTTCATATTTAAAAAAAAATTAAAGTGGAGACATGACGAGGGTTCAAGTCATTTCTTTAAGAAGCTCACCTCAGTATATTTGCCTCCACACCTGAAAAATAAAGTGTGGCTAGAAATTGGTCCTTTTTGCTTAGTGATAGTAACAGGGGCTATTTGTTAAACTTGGACTTGATGGCAGGCACCACACCCTGCGGTCCTGTGTCATGGTCCTTAATATTCCCAGGTGTGAGGCTTACTCACTGCCTTCTCTCAAGTGAGAAAAACAGAGGCTCAGACTGTTTTGGGCAAGCACAGAGAAGTTTAACAGTGGCATTTAATTCTAGCCCAAGGCGATCTGATTTCAAAGCCTGAGGTCCTATTACGTTTACCTCTAGGAAACCAATGGTATTGAATTTGTGATTAGTCCTAATAGTAATTGTTCTAGTGCTTAATGGTATACAATTTCCCAGAAGAACCTTGAGATCCTCCCCAGCTCTGATGATCAACCCTTGGGGGCTAGTGGAATCAGGGTCCACCGGTAACCACACTCACCTCCTCTCTGCTCTTCCTACAGACTTGCCCGCACCTGAAGGCCTAAGATTCAAGTCCATCAAAGAGACCTCTGTGGAAGTGGAGTGGGATCCTTTAGACATCGCCTTTGAAACATGGGAGATCAGCTTCCGGAATACGGTAAGATGCACGAGGAACGGGCAGAGTTGATGGCACGGATTTGAAAGATGAACAAAGAAGCTATTAGATCAGTTTGATTTCCCTAGCGTGGGGGACTGTGCTTGAACTGGCATGTGTGGTTATACATACTTCAGGTGATTTTAGTAAGTCAATGGGCAGAGCACTGACATCTGAGACTGAGATCCAGACACACACTGTTATCTCCAGTTTCTGAGTGTCCATCATATGCTTGCAAATTTGTACTCAGAGGCAAAGAAGTGGTTTCTGTCCCAACATTCCTCCAGGCCTACCTGAGACTGATTATCTCTTTTCACTCAGCCTGAAAGCATGAGAGACAGGGAAGTAGGATCCTGAGGTCAAATGACTAGATGTGTGCCTATGGGACAATCGGCTAACTTCTGTGATGCTGGCTTTCCTCTACAAAGAAGGGATTGAGATCGCGGCTCCAGAATTTCTTTGGCTCTCACATCTGGTCATTTTACTGGAGTGTCAAAGGGATGAAGGGCAGAGAGAAAGGTTTAGAAGAGGAAGACACAAACTTGAGAAATATCTGTATCATCTCTGTATCCTCAGTACTTACATTCTGATCTGCAGCCTAGTAAGTGTTTAGTGAACGGATGAAAGAAGGAATGAATGAAGAATGAAAGAATCACATAAACTAAGAGACTGGCCCCTCTGTCAGATCTTACAAGGTGCTCGTATCTTTCAGAATAAAGAAGATGAGGAAGAAATCACCAAAAGCCTGAGGAGGCCGGAGACCACATACCGACAAACTGGCCTAGCTCCTGGGCAAGAATATGAGATATCTCTGCATGTTGTGAAAAACAATACTCGGGGCCCAGGGCTGAAGAAGGTGACAACCACCCGTGAGTATCATTTTTAATATCACTGACACGGTGACAACGCTGAGTGTGTCTTCTAGCACCTCTGCTTGGGCTCACCCAACCCCAATTTTTTTGGTTCTTAACCTGGCTCATGTGTGCATTTGTGTGGGTCGGGGGCTGGTTGACTTCGGATGACTCCAGCCAGGATAGTGCTTTCTGTTCCATATGGTCTCTCAGCCTCCAGTATGATGGGCGGGACCTGCTCACCTGGCAGCTGAGCAGGAGCAAAGCTAGTACTGTGATACTTCTGTTAAAGCAAATCTCACACCAACCCATAGCTCAGGGGTGGAGAAATGGACCCATCTCTTCATGAGAGGAGCTTCCAAGTAACTTGACCCTGATGCAGGAAGATAAGTGAGATGTCTGTCAACAATCTGTCACATTATCTCATTTAATGTCAGCACCTGGTCCTGTGAAAGAGGTAGGGCAAAGGTTAATGTTCTTATTTTTCAAGAGTAGAAACCGAGCACAGAGAAGTGAAGTCAATTGAACTGATCCTGTATGGTTAATACTATCAGGACCAGAATTTTAAGCTGAGGTCCAGTCTTAACCCCATTACCACTAACATTGAATAGGCTCTGAATTATACAGAACCTTGATTCCACATCTCCAATAGATACTTAAATAAAAACTCATTCGGTACTAAAATAGGTTTTGGCACTACTAGATCATTTGGCGGGAGGGGAAATCCAAACTGGGAGCTAATCTACCAGGAAGTATTTTTTTTTTTAAGTAAGTAAATGATAAATAGGTAGGTAGATGGATAATTTTTGCATTGCCATTTGGGGAAATCTTAGTCTTTTTCAATGTAGCCTATATGCCAATTGCTTATGGAATTAGCTCTGCTTAGCAATGTGCTGTCAGAAAAGTTAAATCTGTTGACTAATGACAAGAAAGAACATCTTCCATTGAAATAGTTGTGCATTTTGCCAAGCTGAGAGCCAATTCACAGGATTGTCTCCATTAAAGCAAATGTTTTCCATATCCTGACAACATACCTCTGTGGTAGGTAGAAGGCAGGAGAAGGCAGGTACCAACAGGTGAAAAAAACAATTAGATCACCAGAAAGGCATAAAAAAGATCAAGCAGATGCTCATTTGTTACAGAGAAGATACGCTGAAATACAAAAGACTTTTTTTTCATCTGCCCCTTTCTTTTTCATCTAAATTTGGGGATTGGCTGCTTTCTTTTCTTCTTTTTATAGGACAAGCATCCCAATAGTTGAAATTTTGTAATCACAAATATCAAAAGTGAAGGATAGGTATTTACCTGTTCATTTTGCTGGTATACTTGAACTTTTACCAGTTTTAAAGGATTTTAAAGAGTTGGTATTCAAATACGTTTCACCTTCCCTCTGCTCTCTATCTAGAGGTATCATAACCAATTTTGGCACAAGGATGTTTTTTGAGAGGAAACCTCCTTTAAAGGTGGAAGAGCATGGACTTTGGATGCATAGTCCTGAGTTTGAATTCCAGCTTCAACTCTCACATCACCTTGAACTTTCTTCAGCCTCTAACCCACCATCGAGATAGTAGGTCAATGATGTCTTCCTTGAAGGGATGTCATGAGAGTTAAGACAAAAATAACATAGCACGTGATTGGCACTTGGTAAGAAACAAGGCTATGTTTGTCCAAAGTCTAGAGAGATCACTGCCTCTGATGGAGTCCCAGCTTCTCTGACGGAAGAGCTATGAAGGGATGCAGTAGAGATGCTGGGGGTGCTTGCTAGCAGCTATTGGAGCACAGGACAATTTCCTTCCTTGCTGATTTATAGCACTGTTTTCATTGTGTGTTTTGTGAGCTCATCTGTGAGCTGAGACAAAGGTATCACCTCCCAGAGTTTCAAAAATAGACTCCATCTGTTTCTTACAATCAGCCATTAATTATTCTTCCTTCTCATATAAAACCCAGTTCCTTTCATTTGGTCTTGTTTCTTCAACCAATACTGAAAACCCAAACTCAATTATTTTTAAAAATGAAGAAAGAAACTTGAATACCTAGGATATCTTTATTTTATTTACTAAATGCTTGGTATGTTTTAATGTTTGTATTCAAATTTTAATTGAACTTAAAAAAAAAAAGTTCAGATGTAAATGACAACCTCTGTGCTGAGGATTAAGAAAGATCAAAATGCCACTCTGATGAATGAATGAACTGAAGATCTAAACTGAGCAATAAAGAAGAAACTGTAGAATTCACTGCAGTTATAGGTAGAATAAATGGTAGAGAAATCTGTTCTAAACAGCCAGAAAATTGCACTATTAAGATGTCCTTACTTTTAATTGTGGAAAGAATACTTAACATGAGTGCTACCTTTTAGCAAATGTTGATGAGTATACTACAATATCCATAACTGCCAAGAGACACAAGATTGTACAGCACATTTCTAGAAATGAATATTCTTCCCTAACTGAAATGTTATACCCACGGGGGAAGGAGTCTACTTGGTTACAACAAGGTTAGCATACACACATTTTCTCCTTAGGAAGAGACGTAAAGTAAGATTTTGGAGGATAAACAGGAGACTTTTAGGCAGGGAGGGCAGGCTCATGAAGCAAAAACAAGGGAAAGGCAAGAACTCAGGCCAGGAGGTGAGAAGCAAAGTGAGGAGCTGTCAGAGCAGGTGCACCAGGGTGGATGGGGCAGGAGGTGGGTGAGGGTCAGAGGATGCCAAGATGAGGATGAAAAGGCAATCCAGGCTTCAGAGAGCCATGACTTAATTGCCTTCTTTTCACCAAAAATAACTCTCCGATACTGCCAAGACAGAGTCTCACTTTCTGACTTTGTAATGCTGAGGGAGAAATTGTCAACCACCCAGGAAATTTTACTGAATGAAAACATCCAAGAGACAAAGTCAAGGTTTTTCAAGTGAAGTAGTCCTTAGTTGCATTTCTTCATTCTTCTCGTGAGAAAATAACAGATAACAACTTGTACCATGAATTTGCCATGGTCATCACTGCATTAGATGCTTTGCAAGCTTTACTTCATTTAATAGTTGAACAAAACCCAAAGAGTGGCACAGCAGCTAAGACACAGGCCATGCACAGCCCAGGGACCCAGGTTCAAGACCTGGAGCCAGGAAAGGAAAATAAAACTGACAAAAGAAGAAAACAACCTGTGTGGTAGCTGTCCTTCTTCCTACTTAGAGCACAGCGCACAGGAAAGTGAGGCTCAGAAAGAGAAAGCGGGGCCAGGGGGTCAGCGCACCCTTCGATGTATTCTCACGGGTCAGGGTGACTGCTAGCTCTCACTCTGCTAAGCCCCTGGCACGCGTTGGGTCTCTGAAACCACTCTGTCCTCTGCTGGCCCAGGCTTGGATGCCCCCAGCCAGATTGAGGTGAAAGACGTCACAGACACCACGGCCCTGGTCACCTGGTTCAAGCCCCTGGCCGAGATCGATGGCATCGAGCTCTCCTATGGGATCAAAGATGCCCCCGGCGACCGCACCACCATCGACCTCACGCATGACGAGAACCAATACTCCATCGGGAACCTGAAGCCTGACACCGAGTACGAGGTGTCCCTCGTCTCCCGCAGGGTCGACATGTCCAGCAACCCAGCCACTGAGACCTTTACAACAGGTAACAGGCTTTCTTTCTTGCCCCCATTTGCCATCCCTGGAGAGGAAGGGTTTCAGTGCCTTCCATCCCACCCAGGTCTTCCGTCTTCCTTCTACAGAAAGAAAGGAGATTTTCCTTGACATTATATTTTTAAATATGATAGCACTCAATTGGTTAAGTTGCCAAAGAAAAGCAATACCCCAAATAATCTTGCAAAACAAAAAAATAATTTTGGTGCATGCCTCAAAGAGGCTGATTGGACATTCTCAGATGCACATTCTAGTTAAAATAAAATTCAAATGCTTATTTCTTAAATTTACCTTTTAAGGAACGGTGCAGGTGGGAATGAAGGTGAGCAGCGACAGGCAGGAAGAGAAAGAGGTGGAAGAAGCACTTTATTTTATTCAGTTGTTTATCTTGGCCATTTCCTCTAGTCCTGGGACATGAACCTGAGATCTTGGGATGTCTGTGGATTGTACCCAAACCCTACTCCACCTGGATGTGCCAATACCTATTTTGATAATAAGATACAGTATATGAAAAACTTGAATGACATAGATGTCATCTAACCTCTTAGCATTCTCTTAAAAATGTCAACACATCAGTCACTCAATCCACAAATATTTTTTCAGTGCTCAAGTGAAGACGGTGTGAGTTATTAGAAATGTAGTAAATAAAACAGATCAGGTCTTATGGTCATGAGCTTATTTATAAGTCTCTGTATTGTGCTTTTAAAGCGCCAACTTTGAGGGAATAAAAGAATGACTATCATATCACACACACCACAAGCAGAGAAAGTGCCCAACAGGAGGCATCTGTTTAGATTTGTTTCTCAGCACCTGAGAGAGATGGCTGTGGGGACGAGTCTGTCATTTCTCTACAATGGCAAGTGGCTTCCTGTCTCAGCGGAACTGTCTCAGACACCCCTTTCCTGATGCCCCCTGTTCTCAATGCAAACATCCCTTCCTCTTCCAAACAGGTCTGGATGCTCCCAGGAATCTCCGCCGTGTCTCCCAGACAGACAACAGCATCACGCTGGAGTGGAGGAATGGCAAGGCGGCTGCCGACACTTACAGAATTAAGTATGCCCCCATCTCCGGAGGTGACCATGCTGAGGTCGAAATCCCAAGGAGCCAGCAAGCCACAAGCAAAATCACCCTTACCGGTGAGGACTGCATGTCCCAGCCAGCCAGCCCCGCCAGATATGTCCCACTTTTACAATCCCCCAGAGAGAGCAAAGAGTGCAGTTCCAGCCTTCTCTCCCACTTGAACTTCAGTGAGTCAGTCTGTAGAATACCCAAGACACTGAGAAATCAGAGCCTCCAGGAGGTAGCTCAAGGCCATACTATGATCTCTGGATATCTCTCTGGCTTGGTTCAGGGCTGACTCTCCATCTCTCGAATTCTTTCTTAGGCCTCAGGCCAGGAACTGAATATGGGATAGGTGTGTCTGCTGTAAAGGGAGACAAGGAGAGCGACCCGGCCACCATCAATGCAGCCACAGGTAAGACACACCTGCAGGCCCACAGCTGCACCCTGCATCTGCACACCCACACCTATACCCCCAAAGCTGCACCCCCACATCTGCACTCCATGCCTGCACTCTACCTCCACTGGGCTGGCGCTGGCAGACCCCCCCCCGGCGTCTGGAAGGCAGAAAACCTCCTTTAAAAGAAATAATAGGCACCCAAAGGAGAAAGGGGCTGCTAGGATGATCTAGCCCAGATGTCTGAATTCAAGAGTGCCATAAACCTCCTGCATCTGAATGCAAAGATTGCTCTGTCTGTGTAGAGTGGGGCCTGGGGATACTTTTTCAGAACAATTGGAACCAAGATTTAAGAGCTCCGCAAATGTTTTAAAGGTGGTAACCAACTCCATTTGTAAAGAACCCATTTTAGGCTCGACCCTCCGCATGCAGACTCGAGGCAGCAGGAGCATGGTTTAAGGCAGCATCAGCTCCTCCCAGTTACACCCTGCAGCTCCAGTCTCTGGATGAGGACAGTGAGGGGGCACATGGTTTGAGGCCATTGATACTTTTCTCATTTCTTATATGTAGAAAAGAAAGCCTCCCATCTGCATCTCTACCAGCCTCTTTGACAGCTCCCTCAGGCACCGGGAAGAAAAGAGACTGGTGTCCCTGAGAACTCAGTTCACAGTTCTTGAGATCCCCGTTAGGTAGGATCCAATGCTGAACTTACGTACATGTTCTTCTTTGTCCTGTTCCTTGGAGGCAACTGTGGTTCACATGCAGATGTGAGGAATAGTACTGAGGTCCCCTATCCCTGTCCTCTGTTTTCCCCAAAGATAGCAGTTTCTGAACTCTAGAGCAACGTCATGATCAGGAAATCGCCATTAATACATCTACAAGATTTATTCCGACTTCTCCAGCTTTACATGCACTCACTCATGTATGCGCACATCTAACTCTACTCAGTTTCATCACCTGTTCCTACAGTCAATGTGCAGAATAGCTCTGTCTCAAAGCTGCAACCACCTCCCTCTCCTCTCCTAGCCCTGGGCAATCACTAATCGGTTCTTCCTCTATAATTTTGTCATTTCAAGAATGCTACATAAAAGGATTCGTACTGTAGGCAACCATTAGAGTTGGCTTTTTCACTGAGCATAATCCTCTTGAAATCCATCCAAACTGTTTCTGGTATCTTTAGTCTGGGTCCTTTTGAAATGCTTTTAATTGAGCAGCATTTCACAGAATGGAAATACCACTCTATAACTTTTAATCTTCCGAAAGCCCGACGGTCATGTGCAATGGCATTTCACAAATGAGACTCGGTTGAGTCCCCTGCAGCCACATGGCCTCTGTGACAGCACTAGGATTTCAGCCCAGAGGCAGCTGACTCTTAGCCCAGGAGCAACCAGCCTCAAAGCCGGAATGACGTTCATCTCTGTTTTCCTCCCAGACATAGATGCACCCAAGGACCTTCGGGTTTCTGAAGCTAAGGAGACCAGCCTGACCCTGCTCTGGCAGAAACCACTGGCTAAGTTTGACCGTTACGTCCTCAACTTCAGTCTTCCCTCCGGCCAGTCAGTGGAGGTGCAGCTCCCCAGAGACGCGGCCTCCTACGTCCTGAGCGATCTGGTACCTGGGCAGAAATACACCTTCCTCCTCACGGCAGAGAAGGGCAGGCACAAGAGCAAGCCAGCCCGTGTGAAGGCATCCACAGGTAAGGTCAGCCTTGAGCACCCCAAGCTTCTGGGGCACTCGGGGTTGCAGATACACCAGCCATGTGTCTTCACAGGAGAAACCCGGATAGGAGACATGCTATTTTCAGTACTCATGAAGCCTCTGTAATGTCCTCTTTGAAAGAGCTACTTACTTATCTTTTCCTTTTATCCATGGATTCAGCCAAGTTTCCTTGCTGATAATCCACTTCTTCCTAGGAAAACTTAAAGCATCAAGGTGTGAGCTTCTTAATCTTTGGAATGCGTGTGTGTGTCCATTCACAGAATCTTTTCAATGTTCCTTGCCCCCCCACACACACTTCAGTTAATTTACTTCTCATTTGATTTCTTTCCAAGATGACCAAGATGCTGGTGATAATTCTTTGGTTAGTTCCCATAAATTGTTTTTATTCCAGGTTTTTTTTTTTTCCTCTAAGGTTACCCAAAAAGTTGCATGTGGATGTGGTCCTTTAAACTTTCCACAGTGATGGTTCCACTTTTTCTTTTCTCTTAGTCATTAATTGGGTTTTTCATGATCGCTAAATTGTACCATCCAGTGCCCCTTCGAATCCAGTGATCCTGCTTTCTGTCCCTGCTACCACATCTCCTCTGCCAATCAACTCTTCTTATATGAAAAATATGTGTATTTAATTTGGGCCCCCAAATCTTTAAGAGGTATAAGTGACAACTGCTAATTCTTGCGGGCTTGACAAGTAATGGTCTTTAGTTTCAATTTCATTATTAAGCATTTTTTAAGCACCCACTGCATACATTATAATATGCTGCTATTTGAAAGAATAACAGGTCATATACTTCCCATTGTTATTTTGACTCAGACACTCCTGTGCATAGTTCTTGGGGAAGGTTAGATATTCAGAATATTATATGGAACTCAATCAAGGAAAGGAAGTGATTGCAGATAGCAGAAACAACCAAAGAATGTGTCAAGCAGAGACACTCCAGATGAATCTTGATAAGCAGGAAAGGGATTATAAGGATGGGCATTTTTAGAAATGCCTAGAAGAGTCTTTGTTATTTATTAATACCTTCACTTGCATATAACAGAATCTCAAATCACAGTTGCCACAGGCTAGGTGGTTTAAGAATGTCACAGTAGTTCCGATTGTCAGGGACTCAGGATCCTGTCGTTCCATTTCACCATTCTTAGTACTTGACTTCCATTCTCAGAGTCACCTCAGTGTCACATTGTGGCTGCTGGAGCACAGCCTTTACATCTGTGTTCTAGGCAGCACGAAGGAGGAAGGACCAAAACCCCAGTGGAGTTCTTCCCAGATCTCTCTTTCTGGGAACCTCCTCACTGAAGTGACTCGTGTTCTGTCAGGTAACAGTAAGTCTAGGAATGGCAGTCATCTTGCATCCCACATACCACTGTGGTGGTCTGTAATGGAGAAAGAGAGAAAAGGGATATTTGGTAGACACAGAACAGCCTCTTCCAGAGCCTGAAAGTGAGCTCAGTGGTCAATTCTGTTGTCTCTGTGTCCGGACTACTTCCCATCCAGGTGTGAGGTGATAACAAAAATGCTCTGGAGGAGCAGCTTAACCCTAGAAGAGGGAGGAACAGGGTGAATCTGGAGAAATAAATCAATGGTAGTGATTTGAATGCTTCAGCTTTTTAAACACGAGCTAGTTATGGGGTCAAGGAACAACAAATGAATCAGAAAAACACACTCTGCTCCTCCCTCTTCCCTCTCTTCCCCATCTTGTCACCCTTGTCTCATCCCCTCCCCTCTACATTCCCCTAAGTTTGACAGATGTCATATCAAAGCAAGTTCCCATGTCCACTCAATCATTTCACCCTCTGTTTCTAGCTGCTTTATCTCCTGTCTCTAGGTGGGAAGCCCCAGGCCGGAGAAACTCAGGGAGATGACAGGTTTCAGGTAACTTCAGGTAACGCCTGGCTAGAATGCCTTTGTCTGTGAGAGATTCCCTTGGCCTCCCAAGGGCTCAGCAGTTTCATTCTCCCACCTGCCTGCTTACCACTCCTTCAAAGAAACTGCAATGCAGACTCAACACCCTTTCTTACTGGAAACACATGTGAATTCCTTTCATAGCTTTTCCTCCATCGCCTCCTATGATTGTCTCCAGAGAACTACTTAATTTTATTGAAAGTAAGATGGGAATTTTCCCCTCTCCTGAATTCTGTTGCGCCAGGTTTTACTGCATCTGTCACGTGTTATGACCATGCTGAGGGGAAGGTGTGGGGATATTAGCCAATGAAGGCAGGGAAGTGCCTCCGAGGCATTTGCGGGCTGCTCACCACACTGATGAACCAACCACCCTGCTTGCTCTGGCCAGGATGGAGGACAGTGTGGGCCCTCTGACACCAGCAGGGGCTTCAAATGGGAGGGAGCTTCTGGCCAGAGAAAGAGACAAACAGGACAACACTGGAGCATAGATGAAGTAGCAGAAGTACAGGTGCGGATCTTGGTTCATATTTGAGAAGATAAAAGAGAGCATCAAAGTGGTCCAGAAGTATCAAAGGGCAGGAGGTGCAAAGCTCAAAGAAAGGCACTCGCAATTCTGCCTCACTAGAGTCTTAATAGCAGGGGTCGGCAAAGAAGCACTCCTTGCCTGTGGGTTTTACAGAGAAGATGGAGAATTGGCAGCATCAGAGAATTCTAGCCATGGAATGAAGTCGAGGTACAAGCCTTTTCTTAATGCAGCATCAGATAAAAAGTACGTATGACCTAGCTGCCCATCATCCAGTGACCTACCCGGCCCCAGAGAATCTGGCTCTTCTCATCCCCTGACTTCTCTGACCTTGAACTCTTGTTCATTTGACTATGGCTACCCTAGCCTTCTTGCTTTTTGTTAAGTATGCCAGGCCTGCTCCTACCTCAGGGCCTTTGCACCTGCTCCTCAGGTTATGCTCTCCTCCCCAGGTTATGCTCTCCTCCCTGTTCTTCATTTAGCATCTCCTTCATTTCACTTAGCCAAAGGGTCATCTCAAAACAGAGGACTTCTCTGACCACTAAACAAAAATGACACCCCCATCCTGACCTACCACTTTCATGCTGCTGCCCAGTTCCTCATGGCACTCATGTGGTTTGATCTTTTTCAGTAGTTGGTGATATGTATCTATGGTTTGATTCCCACTGAAAACCAGAATGTAAGGGCTCTGTCTCCATTATCCAATGTTGTATCCCCAACACTGCTGTGAATACAGCCAAGCACACAGTGTGTACCCCAGGAGTATTTGGGGATCCCAGCTGTTCCAAGACCATATTTTCATGGATCCTTTGGTCTTTCCTTTCCTTTTTTGCATAAACAACCCAAATTCTTCCATTTTAAGGATTAAGAGGAAGGCAAAGGAAATTATTCTCCTGGAAGTCATTCTTTTTCAATTAAGCTTAATCTGGATAAAGGAGAAATGAGGCGGGGAGGTAAAGGGAGAATAAAAAGAAAGAAGGGAGGAAGAAAAGGAGGGAGTGGAGGGAGGCTAAAGGGAGGACTAAAGGAAGGAATGAAGGCAGGAAGGAAGTTCATATTGAATAAAATTATTGTGTGTCACACATCTCCACCCCTACGCCTCCTCTCTGCAGCTGTATCCAAATAAAATCAAGGAAACCCTGCTAAAAAGGGAGACTGTCAATTTATTGTGAGCACTAAGGGGCCTAAGCAGGGAGGATATAAAAAAACATGAAGCAACTTTCCATGCCAGTATAAGATTGAACAGTGATATCCCTGTGATGATCATGGACTTGGAAAGCTGAAAGGCAGAAAGGTGGAATTTTGTTTTCAGTCATAGTGGCAAGAGAGAACATTCTGCTCTGATGTGCCATTTTGCTTCTCTTTTCATGGAGCAAACGGCAATGAACTCAAATATTTACCCATTCAGCAAATATTTATTCCTCACCTGCTATAGGCCTGCCGATGCTGATATATAAACCAGCAAGGCACAACCTCTCCTCATAAGAAATGATACACATTGTAATGAGAACAAGGGAACCAAGCCAAAAGCATACAACTGAAGCTAGTCTGTCTTAGGGTAAGTGTGGGAAGCTACAGGAGCATAGAGGCAGGTATCCACCCCAGGCTGTACCCATCCCAGGCACGAGCAAAGGAAATGAAGGTGCTCAGAGAGGACGCCTGGGAAGAAGTGATCCTGCTTGAGTCTGATAAAGGAAAGGGAGTGGGCAAGTGGATGGGAGGAACTACATTTCCAGCAGTGGGAACAGCATGTGAAAGAGCTCAGAGGAATGCAGCACTTCAAATGAGTGAAACAGAAACTGTAGAGTTCTGTTGTTTGATAGAGCGGGAGAATGGTGGGGTTCGGTCAGAGATGTCATGTGGGATCTGCAAGGCTCAGGGAATGTTATGATGAGAAGCTGGGCTTCATTCTTGAGTGTTGGAAAGTCACTGAAAATTTTAAGGCAGAGAAGATTTAACTTCACTATCTCTACCAGATGAGATCAAGTGATTTAATTGACCCTTGGCAGTCCTCAGGCTTGACTTGGCCCTTCCCCTTGCCATGGAGAGTCACTCTCCCATCAGGGAACACTAACAGTGAATTCCTCATGAGCGAGTTCTTGGTCATCACCATCTGCAGGACGGTGGAAATCTCAACATTCAAAGTTGGCACTGTCAGCAATTCCTCCGGGACAGATGGTCACCCATCACGGCACAGAAATGAGATTCTGAAATTCTGGTTTCCCAAGCCCACTGACATTGCTCAGATGATAGAGGCCAGTGTGCAGCTGTAAGAAAAAAGACAACAGTCTTTTCATAAAGAAAATGCCAAGAAATGCAGTGTGGAACTACCCAGTGGAAACACTGGCCTGCCCGGGCAGTAAACCCACAAGTATGTCCGCTGTTACTGAAACGCAGAGTCTGCATTTATAGGAAGCCTCTTGGTCTCCACCTCAACAGTTGTCTGCTGTACTTATATTCAGAGTATTCCTTCTCTTTTCACAACCTGTATCCCCTTCCCTTTTCTTTTGTTTGTTGCTTTGATTCATTGAAGTTGCACCTTTTCTTTATCTTTCTAGCATCTGCTTAGTAAAAGGATGGAAGAGGGGTCACCAACAGCATAAACTACAGAAACAGACATAGCACTGTTCACCACGCAATAAACAGATGCTCTCTTAATTTGCCAACCAAAAAATAAAAATGAAGAATTAGAAGAATACCCAAACATTTTGATGGCAGGATTATCACCATGATTGTCACTTCTTACTGAGCATCATGTGAAGGTTACTCTATCAGTCTTGTGATTGGACGAAGCAGGATGTGAGTGAAGGTCATTTGATGCAAGTATCAGTGGCATGAAAAAGTGCTGATTCCGAGAGCAAAGATGAGTCTCATCAGGAAAGGAAAGGTTTCAGTATGAATCTCCTCGCTCTTTCCCTCTTGACTGCCAGAGTTTCATAGACAATCGGTGACCGCCTGCCCCAGTAATAGAATGAACTCTCCCCACATCTCTTGCAGCTTGGTACCTCATTTGTTTTTCATGCAAAAATTATGTTGCCTGTTAGAATTAAAGTGGGAGCTTCAAAGGCAATCACTAGAGAGGAAAGACAGTGACTTGATTCACAGAAAAGGATAAAATGTCCCTGTCGGTTAAGTTCCTAATAAGTTTTGATAAGAGGAGGAACAAAAAAGAGAAAAATGGCATAGGAGGTGGAGTTTATGGGCCAGAGGGATCGATTTTCTTAAGCTTTCAGTTGGTTTAGATTTTCTGTCCTCTGCCTCTTTATGCATGAAGACTGCTGGAATATTTGAAAAGAATGTGCCCCTGAGTTTAGCTGTGCTGCAGTTGCAGGATCAAGCTAGTGATAGTTGCATCCAAACCATTGCTCTTGGCTTTCTCAGGACTGGTGGGTTTAAGGATGGCTTATTCTCTCTTTCTTTCCCCCAAACGGGATGCATCACTTTGAGTGTGGGGCCCTCTTTTTCTCCTGTCTATGTGGTTTAGAACTGCTATGGGGCCCTGGGGTGTGAGCTCCAGGAGATTAATATGGGTTCAACGAGGAGCCCACAGGATGTACTTCAAGATGATCGCAACATTCTCTTAAAGAGGCAGATGTCAACTGTTTTAGACATTTCAAGCCATTCAGTTTCTGTCACAGCAACTGTACTTGCTGTTGAAGCTCTTAAGCAGTTGTCAATAATCCATAAATGGACAAGAGTGACAGTGTTCTAATAAGATGTATTTATTGATGATATCAAACTTGGAATTTCATGTGTTTTCATGTATCTCCTTTGCATTGTTCCCATTCATTTAAAAATATAAAAGCTGTCATTAGCTGGCATATTACTAAAATTAGGTTACAGGGCGGTGTATGCATGACCTTGTGGTCATAGTTCGTGGACCCCGTTCTAGATCAAACAAGTTTGGAAGGCTGTGAGCTTTGTCAATATGAAGCAGTTAGGAAGAGTCCCCCAGAACTTGGGAACATCTTGTCTTAAATAGACTCTTGAAAGGGTATCCTCAATCCAATTGAAAGATCAGATTTTCAATGCGATGTCTGCTTTAATAGACACAGAGCTCTTTTGAAGTGAACAGCCAATGGGAGGCATAAATAGAAAAAACTATTTGTTCTTTTAAATGAGCTCAAGGCAGCATTTATTCTGCTGTTTACAGGATCCACTTCCTGAGAAGTTCCTTTTTTCCTAGGTCATGCAAAGTCCACTGAAGTTGTGCCCAGGGCAAACTGTCACCTTTTACGCATATTCAGACAAGTGTATTTTTAGTGTAATGTGGCTCAGGAGAGGAATGAAGATGGCACATTCGATATTAAGTGAGCTTAGTACATGCTGTTTCTTCCAAGGCCTCAGTCTTTTCTTCTAGGCAGGAATGGACAGTTGGATGTCCAAGATGATCAGCATCCTCAGCTCAGCCTTACCTGTGCTGTGTTTATCTCCAGTCTTTACTGCAGTAGTTCACGTATACTGATTCAAACCCCAGAAACCAACCAAAATCCCACTATAAAGAAAGTATGAAACAGACCTTCCAAAGGAGATTGAGGAAGCACGAAAAGGGAGGGAGTCTGAGAGGAGCCAATTTTCCAAAATACCCAAGGCTGGACATCTCGCTCCCGGATTCCCGGTAAGAGTCTGAGGCCGGCCTTCCGATTTCATCTTCAGGAAGAGAGACACTTTCCAAGCCCAGAGTGCTCTTACGTTAGCAGACATTGGTCAATAGGAAAATACTATTTCTAAAAGACAAACTCAAACAGGCAAAAGGTAAATAACAACTGCACTGATTTCCTTTGTTGGTGTTAGTTTCCATGGCGGAAGCAGAAGGATGTGATGAAGGCACCTGGCGCCTTCCACCTAGGCAGCAGGCTTCCCATTTCTGGGTTCTCCCAAGGAAGCCATTTCTGGGTTCTCCCAAGGAAGGCATTCTGAGGACTGATTTAACTGACCCCCATCTCTCATTATTCAGACAACACCCCTGAATTGGAGAACCTCACTGTGACTGAGGTTGGCTGGGATGGCCTCACGCTCAACTGGACGGCAGCTGACCAAACCTACGAGCACTTTGTCATTCAGGTGCAGGAGGCCAACAGGCTGGAGGCAGCGCAGAACCTCACGGTGCCCGGCAGCCTCCGGGCTGTGCGAGTCCCGGGCCTCAAGGCCAGCACCCCGTATCAAGTGACCATCTATGGGGTGATCCGGGGCATGAGAACACCAGTGCTCTCTGCCGAGGCCTCCACAGGTACCCTTACCTCTCTACCTATCTCTTCTACTTTTCCCAGCAGGAAACTGTCGAAGGACAATCAGATGCAACTAACACGCGGATGGACTTGTTCTGCCGGAAGTGATAGTACCATGGTGTCTGATGATGGGAAGCCTTCAGGCTGCGTCTTTCCAGGGGCAATATTCACACCACATTCCATGTGCATGACACCCTTGGGAGTTGTGTTGGGGTCCAGTGTGTGGACAAGATGTATCTCTCAGTGAAGGGGAACACTAGTTGCAAAAACAGCCCCCTCTTTGTCCCCAAATTAATCCTCTCATCTACTGGAGGTTTGAGTAATGAGTTTCTTAATGAGATAACAAATATTTTTCTCTACCTCACCCTCTCTGCTCTGTTTCTCAAATTTATGAAGTCGCCTGATGCATGCTTATCTCAAGAAAGTCACCTTTTAGTAGGTACCAGAAAGCCTATTTTTTGTGTTAAAGATTACCTGGGTACTGATGTGTGATTTGATCACTAAACTCATTCTCTGTCCTCCTCCAGGGGAAACTCCCAATTTGGGAGAGGTCACGGCGTCTGAGGTGGGCTGGAATGCCTTCATGCTCAACTGGACAGCTCCTGAAGGGGCCTATGAGCACTTTTTCCTTCAGGTGCAGGAGAATGGCACAGCGAACATAGCCCAGAACCTCACAGTCCCAGGAGGACTGAGGTCCATAGATCTGCCTGGGCTCAAAGCCGCCACGCATTATACAGTCACCATCCGTGGGGTCGCTCAGGACTTCAGCACAACCCCTCTCTCTATTGAAGTCTTCACAGGTATTCGTGACTAGTTGACTAATCTGCTTGATTCTATTGTCTCTGCTCAGGAAGGAGCAAACTCCCGTCTGCTGGAAACTAGGTTCAACTTCCACCATACTGGGAGAACCCATGAATCTTCTTTGCTTCTATCCAAACATCACATCACTTATTTGGCCTAATCCTAATCACAGCATGGTAACCAAGTCCATGGAAAATTCCACCACTCCTCATTTACAAAAATGATTTTGTAACTTACTTTTCTTCCAAAGCCACTTTCGGTAATAATATGTAAGAAGCTGGAAAGCACAACTCACAAGTGGGGAAAAAATATTTATTTTAAGAATACACCAAAGGACTCCCCAGATCCCCATGTGTATGCTAAGAATGGAAGTTGTGAACCCTTCCTAGGACTATCCTTCATTCCCTAGGCTGAAGAGAAATGCTGGCTTTAGCGCCAACAATTAGAATGTGCCAAACATGGACCATAAGTCATGCATCTGAAATCAGTGCTGACCAGACCTCTCATCGGCCCTGAACCAAATGCTATCTCACCTCAATCCCAGGATGTCCCTGCCTTTCTTAGTAACCTAGCAACTCTGTGTTCTTATTCAGCTGAGGTTCCAAATCTGAGAAACCTCACAGTGGCCGAAGTGAACTGGGAGGACCTCAGACTGGACTGGACCAGCCCAGATGGAATCTATGAACAGTTTGTCATTGAGATTCAGGAGGCTGACCAGGCTAAAGAAGCTCGCAGCCTCACAGTTCCTGGCAGTCTGCACTCTTTGGAAATCCCAGACCTCAGGGCTGGTACCCCTTACATGATCACTCTGTACGGAGAAGTCAAGGGCCGCAGATCTCAACCCCTTACTGTGGAAGTCATCACAGGTATACCTCTCCTCCCAGACCAAGAACGTGAATAAGCCAGCCTGCCATTGGAATAGTGAACATTTCCCATGGGCCAGGTTCTATAGTGATTTTTTTCATGAGCCTCATGAATACAAGTTCTGACATCAGAAGGTCTGGTTTGAGGTTCTACCTCATCAGCCGAATAGCATACCTCAGAGCCTCTTTTCTCATCTTCAAATCAGAGCTAATACCCCTTCTTCAGAGCACTGTCATGAGCAGTAAATGAGGTCATGAATGAAATTTCGTAGCAAGGCACCCATCCTGAATAGCAAATAGCTAAGATTATTAGATAGTAACATAGCAATAAAAATAGCATAGACAGTAAGGCCTTTTTTTATGGCCTCAGAGTTATTAAATGCCACCCAATTTTGAGTCAGACAGAGTAGCCTTTGGAAATCATCTCATATCTTCTGACAAGTCTCACTCCTTAACAGATACTGAAGGCAGGGACATTTCCACTATAAGACAGTCACAGACGTCCCTATTTTCATTCAATTTGGGGAGCAAAAACAATTCAACTCAATTTTCCCCTTGAAAATATGCAAGTCCACCTGTAATAGAAAACTCGATCTCTTCATGAGTTTTCTAGAAACTGCTTTAGAATGAGTTCTGGCCGAATGGGCCAAATCTTTGGAAATAGGTTATGTATTCTGGGCTCTGTGCCCACGTGCCGAGAGAGAGAGAGAGAGAGAGAGAGAGAGAGAGAGAGAGAGAGAGAGAGAGCTTGTTTTTTGATAACTTCACCCAAATGGCCTAATACCAATAAACCAAGTGTTTTGCTTATCTATAGCAAATAGCTCTCTTGTTGCTGGAAACAACACACAATTCCAAAAATCAGAGAGGTGGTGTTGTAATCCACCTGAGATGGCCGGGTTATTATTATCTTGTGTTTCCACAAATGTCTTCAAACTAATTAAGAAAAAAGAAGCCTTTGAGGCATGTCTGTCTGGGCACAGGATGCAAATGATCTATGCCTGTAGTTTGTCCACTTTTGTTTTTAGCCACAGAAATCTTACAAGCAGCCCCACTCTGTGGCAGATAACAAAACAGATATTCTTGGAAAGCTGGAAGGGAGGAGGGGGCTGTCTCTACCCATGTCCCCAACTCAGCTCTTCCACAAAAGCACCAAATCTCCAACAAATAGTTTAAACACAGCCCTTCTAAAAGGTCCAGTTTGCTCAGGCGCTCCTAGTACATAGGCCTCAGATACCTGACAACAAGTATCTCACACTTTTACGGGGGCTGAAATTCTTGCACCTATTGTTGTTTCTGACTTCCAACCCATGGCCCCTTCGCCTTAAAAGAGAGGCTGAGGGATAGTATTTGATCTAGAAGAGCATTTCACTAGCAGTGGGTTTTTCCATCTCTCAATCCCAACTTTCTCAATCAGCTATGATAACAACGTTCAATTTTCCTTCTCACATTGTAGAACATTGAATTGTGGGCCCTGCCCTACACCCTTAACTGAGAAAAACGAAATCGCTGTAATTAAAAGTAGGCATTCATCATGCAGTCATTCTTCATTTAAACACAAAGTACCAGCAGGAGAAGGTAAGAGGAAGGAGCCAAGAATTCAGCAGGAGCCCAGAGAAAACGTCAGACTTGTCCAAACCTGAGCCAGCATGTCTTTCTAAACCCAGATGGAGAGCATGTGGCCAGCAAGGCGATCATCTCCCCGATGGCAAGTCAGGAAATGAAGCAGGGAGTTCACTGATGAGAAAGTGCATGGGAAAACATCTAAACAGTGATTTATTGGTTAGGCTGGTGCTTAATCAGATACTCACCGTGTGTCAGGGATGATGCCCAGAGGTTTAGAAACAGTATCACTGAATCAGCACACCATCCAATGAAACGGTGTTGTCAGCTCCATTTCAAGATGAGAAAAGTGAGGCTGAGCTGAGCTGCTGTCACGGCAGACATGACCCAGCTAGCAAACACTAGACTGGGAATTCTAGCCCAAGGCCCAGATGCCTCCAAAATTTGCGCTTTTAAGCAGACGCCCAGTTCTGTCTTTTCCACAGTACCCATTAGGTGTCTTCTGGGCAAGCTCAGAGACCTGCCGGCGGGTTGGCAATGGCCCCATTGACATTGATTTCACAGATGAACAGAGCAGAGGTCCTCCTTCTGACCATTTTCAATTCCTGAAGAAAGCTGTGGCCAAGTTACCACAGTTCATAATGAAAATGCCCAAGAGACTAAGAATGACCAAAAAAAAAAAAAAAAACAGCAAAGAAATAACTCAAAACCTCTCCCCCTTTCTCTTTGGTGTCCTCCATTTGAGTCTGCAGAACTGACAAATACCTCTCTGTCCTTCTATAGAGGAGCTCCCTCAGCTGGGAGACTTAGCCGTGACCGAGGTTGGCTGGGATGGCCTCACGCTCAACTGGACGGCAGCTGACCAAACCTACGAGCACTTTGTCATTCAGGTGCAGGAGGCCAACAGGCTGGAGGCAGCGCAGAACCTCACGGTGCCCGGCAGCCTCCGGGCTGTGCGAGTCCCGGGCCTCAAGGCCAGCACCCCGTATCAAGTGACCATCTATGGGGTGATCCGGGGCATGAGAACACCAGTGCTCTCTGCCGAGGCCTCCACAGGTACCTTCTCTCCACTGCCAGTGCCTCCCCTCCCCCAGAGTTTCCTGCTGCTTCTCCAAGAGGCCATGCCAGGAGTCAACTCCTCTCTCCACATCTGAATCCTTCCTGGCTCCCATAGCTGCTGGCGTGCATGCGCAGAGGCCGCCGTGTCGTGGTGCCCAGAGGCCGCCATGTCGTGGTGCCCTGCCAGGCTGCCCTGGCCATCTTCTGAGAATGAACCACACAGATACTGCCTTTCCTAACCTCCAGCCTCCCCGGCACACCCAGACTTTACTTGCCTGTACCTACAGGGGCCTGTCTTTGCAAGAACAACTCAGTTTAGGATGCAGCCTGATGATTTTCATTCTCTTCTCCAGTGCTTGGCTGTTCCTAAAAGCTGCCCCTTCCCACATGTGAGTCCCAGTGGGGCATAGATGATTCACTTTAGACAGTCCCCGCGCTAATTGGAAATGGGGTTCTGCTCTCCTGAATCCCGCCAGGCCGTGGGCACTGTGGCTCTTGCCTTCAAGAAATGTTTCTTTAAAATGCACTGAGCAGACTAAGAAAAATGAATGACCCTCCTCCGGGCAACTCTCTCCGATACTGAGTCATTGTTAGAACCTCAAACTAGCAAATAGCTAGACTTTAAAAAAAAAAAAAGACACAATTATGACTGGAGACAGTACCCAAGAAAAGGCCATTCATTAGCTGAAGTACAGAAGCCAGGAATGTCCCGGGCTCTGAATGTCAAAGATCCGATGCCCTTTCTGCTCTTTGAATCAGAAGTTGTTCCCTAGAGTGTTGGCCTTGGCATGGCACACCTCCAAGCCAGGCCCACTGGGGAGCATTAGAGTGTACTTACCACTCTGCTGGGGTGACAGGCAGCCCGCGTGCCCCCCGAGGGAGAGCCTGCTAAGGTGGGCAGCCCTCCAGAGCCCCCCTTTTCTTGCTCACCCTCCACATGTGCTGCCATTTCTCTAAAGCTCGCTAGAGGCTGTGTTGGTTTGTTTTACCTAATCCCATCCCATTTTTATTATTATTTACTCTCTAGTACAACTCAATTTTCATGCAAATCTGTATGTCCCACATGATTCTAGCAAAAGCATAGCTCTGCATTGTGGGCACAATCATTTCAGTATCTCACGTTAAAGATACAACATGGCGGCCCTGAGCTGCCTAGAAATCACAGCGGTGGCTGACCTGGATGGACCTGGGACTCTCCTGTCTGACATTCACCAATCATCCCTTTCAAAGGCAGAGAAAGTATCCGCCCCTTCTGATCTTTTCTGCAGATCCTGTGATTTGAGTGTCCTTCATATTTGTATGTTTTCTTTTCCTTTTTGATGATAGCAACATTCTTGTTTCTGATGAGTTGGCTGACAGGAGGCTGGACGGTAATTCCATTGTTCTATCAGTTCTGTCTCCCCAAATCTGTGAGGGTGGGAAGGTCTTCTCCTCCTCGCTAGAGAGACCATGCTAGCTTTCCAAACTCTGCCTCTGCCTACTCTCTGAATGTTTTATTTCTGTAACTGGGAAAAGCACTGGTAGGACCATCTCCAAGACAAAAGGCTATTTCTTGGCCCAACAGGGTTGCCTGGCTGCTGTGTCTTATCTCAGCTTCTTGGTTGGCAATGCAATACTAGCCTTCTTGGTCCATGTGGAACCAGATCAGTAAGGACAGCTATTTTAACAGAATGAGAATGCCTAGTTTTTGCCTGAAGTACGAAGAAAACACCGAGACTTATACTGACATGTTGCCAATTCCCTTTAAATCACAAAATTAGAAGCCTCTAGGTACCACCTTGGGAGAGTGATGGCAGCAGAATCAGTTAATCCTTATTTGAACAAATGGGAGCGCCCATAGAAAAGCACTTATGCAGGAGGGAGTCCAGTAGCGTTGGTCTCCTGAGTGTAATTCAAATGAGGGGAAGCTGCCGGTGTTCATATCTTTTGACCAGTGGCCAGAGTCCCTGACATGCGACTCCCAGAAGCATCAGGCTGAGACACCAGCAAAAGTTTCTGCTGAGTTATTTCACCTTGTCCCTCACACAGAGGCTCTTGGCCAGGACCAGATCATGTGACAGCTCCCGAGCAGGGAAATCAAATTATCTTTTGGTCTTTTTTTGTTGTTGTTGTTTTTAACAAGCCCCACTTTTTCCCTCATTGGCACTGATCAGTAACACTGCTTCATTTCGTCATCGCCTTGAGCACTCAGCTATGGTCCTATTAACAACCTCAGCCTTAAAACACAAGCCAGACAATTGCCTCGCATTTATTTGTTTCTTTCCTTATCCCTCCTTTTTCAGCGGAAGAACCTGAAATTGGAAACTTAACCGTTTCTGACATAACTCCTGAGAGCTTCAGTCTCTCCTGGACAGCGACCGATGGGGCCTTCGACACTTTTACCATTGAAATTATTGATTCCAATAGGTTCTTAGACACGATGGAATATAATATCTCTGGTGCTGAACGAACTGCTCATATCTCAGGGCTACGCCCTAGTAACAATTTTGTTATCTACCTCTCTGGACTTGCTCCGAACATCCGGACCAAAACCATCAGTGCCGCAGCCTCCACAGGTATTTGTGCATTCTCCCATTTCTCACACCCTCTCTCCAAAGTCTTCTTTGCAGGATGAAACCAGTCCTTGCACCACAAAGCACACACGATAGTGTAATAACTCTTGCACAATGCTAGATGGAGCAATATCCAACACAACTCTCTTCTAGCAACATCTCCACTGGTGGTTTTCCATAAAGCCCTTTATCCCACTTGTCACTGACTAGGAGTTTCACAGAATAAAATGCAGTTCCATCCATATTTCTCTTTGGAATTTGGAGAAAAGAATTCCTCTCATCCAGTATCTTGGAAGCCAAAGCTTGACTTAGAAGGATGTTCCTCTCAGTCAAAGTGGTCTAAAAAAGTATATTTTGTGTTATCTTAGTATCTTTGTCTTCCTTTGACTTCCTAATACCCAACTATCCCAGTGATTTAATGAGACTGTGTTGGTGGCATTATTTTTTTTTTTCAATTGGAAAAATGAAAAGAGAAAAGATTCATCATCAGATGAGTGTGGAAAGAAGCCATGCATGCAGATCACCCTAAATTCCAATGCCACTTCTAGAAGAAAAGACCATGCTATCTTGTTCCCACCATAGGGAGATGGCAAAAATGAAAGTAGAATATTCATGTTTAAACGAGAACTTGGTTAACAAGAGAGTCAACTACTCTTACTTTAAATTTATGTATCTATCTGAGATATACGTACTATTTGTATATGTGAGATATTCCCTGGCATGCAGCAGAAGATAATGCTGCATGAATTTAGAAACGAGAGACTTGTCTAATCAAATAGCATTCTGAGCACAATTTGAACAAGTCTTCTCTTGACAGATAAAGACATCATTAAACTAAAAAAAGAAGCTCTCAGTGGAATAAACTCAGGAGGATTTCTTCTTGTGTTTCTCATAAAGAGGCCCCACATTTGAGGAATCCAAGAAAAGTGTTGACTTTATAGTATCAAAATGATCGATCACTCAAGTTGCCCCTGACTGAGACAGACTCTAACCTCATTCCACTTGAGATTGCAGATCATCATCAGGGTGGCACAGAGAAAAGCGAGGACCAGCATTACTCTCATTTTTATTTCAGATTCACATGTAACAAAACTTAGAGAAGAAAAATTGTTGACCATATGTATTTGTTTCTCATGCTCAACTTGGTTTTTAACAAAGGATAAGTTCCTTTACCAAAGGTGCAGTCTAAAGCTTGATGGATATATTCTTCAGTGTTTGAAATGGACATGTTTTCCATATTTGTTGTTCTTCTTTAGTAGCCCAACCTCTCCTTAGCCACCTTACTGCCTCAGATGTGACTGGGGACAGGGTGTCCATACATGGAAAGCACAGGAGTCTGCCTTTGATGGCTTTCTTATAGAAGTTAGGGATTCTGAACTCCTCCAGGAGATGGTGGTGCATTCTGTGCCTGCGGCATCTCACAGTTTTGTCATCACCAACCTCAAAGATTCTTCTCATTACATTGTCCAGCTCCATGGGCTGGTTGGTGGGCAGCGTGCTCAGACCCTGCTGGTCCAGCCAACCAAGGTACTTTCTGTTATGGGTTCTTCACACCCTGTTGAGCTTCCTCTGAAGGGCTTTACAAAAACGTACCCTCTGCCTGTATTTTATCCTCCTAGATGATCTTCTCAAATCTGAGAGTCACCCACATCAGAATTATAAAGCTTAAAAAAAAAAACCCTCGCTGTAAATTAAGGGACTTCACTGTCAACCTTTTTTCCCTAATGATCCACTCCCCTGTGAAGCTGCTCTTTTTGTTTGGATAGAGTTCACCTGATTTGCTCTGGTTGGATTTCTAAATGACCCTTTCATCTGATCTGGAATAATCTTTTCTGGTTTCTTCCCATTATTATCTGCCTGTGATCTTCTAATCAGTGTATGCCTATGTAATTTTCAAAGAGGTGTTTGCATGCCATTTCATTTCTTCAGTCAGAATGTACAGCATTCTGAATGATCTACATTCTCTTTCTGTCAATTAAGATTTTAAATAGTGGCACCACCAGCATGACGAAAAAGAAACCTTACAACACATTCCAAGAGCCACAGGAGAAGATCCAGTGGTCTCATCTTGTTTCTGAGAGCTTTATTTGCCTGCATTCCCTACAAGCAGATTGTTCTTTTTAGATAATTTCTATCAGGAATGTGTTGATATTCACAGATATCTCACGAAGTCGCTGAGTCTTCCTTTCAACCATCATCTTGACCAAGTCTGATGCATGTGGTGAATATTCAGAGCATTTGCTTTTTGAAAATATCTGACTTCTCTGGAGGCAGAAGCATGTCAAGGATTTTTTCTAAGGTTTAGAAACTGATAAGAGAAAAACGTCCGAGCTGCATGGAGTACAGGCCACGCCTACCCCAACTACTTCTCTTTCTGCATTTTTTTTCTTGCATCTCATTTTTCAACATGGTGGTCCCCTTTGGGAGACAGCTGGAGTTAAAGCTGACCTTGATTGTCTGAGTCTTCTTCTGCATGGTGAATGTGTTGGCTGTCTGGTAGCATGAAAAGGGTTCTAACATACATCTTTAACTCAAGAAATTACTTCCATAGCAAAATATAGGAAAAGAGCAGAGTCCCATTTGGATTTTACTTTTGGGGTGGTTGAGTTTGTTTTCCAGTGTTGGGTGTGAAAATGATACATTATTAGCTTCTCAAACTAGTTGCTAAGTAGGAGGTCCCATGCCATTAATTCTGGCTCTCTTCTGCTTCTGAGTGAGATCTTTTTGTCCTTAGAGACTTTATGGCATCAAGTTATGCTAAGCAATTGTCCAGTAGAGTTTATTCAAATGATTCCCTTCTTTCCTCCAAATACCTGAGCTGTAGCAAAAACAATTCACAAGTCCTTGGAAGAAATTGTCTACTTCCTCCCAAGACTAAATCCAATCCTAGTATCTCGACCCTTCAGGATTGTTGCCTCTCTCTAAAATATGGTCAAGAATGAACTTGTTTTAAAGTTAGTATTACTTGATAAATATGCTTTCCATCCATATGCATTCCAGTTGAAACCAGCAGTACAGGCCCCTGTATTAAAATACTCTCATCACTTATTGTTTAGACTTTAATGAACAAGAGATACTGAACTCATTGGAATCATCTATTTTTCCAAATTATCCAATAAGGTAATTTCCTAGTCAGAAAGTGCAGTGCCTGACTTCAAGTGTTCCTTTAACTTTTGTATGCACCAAGAGTTTTTGAATGAAAGCTCTTTATACCTTTACAGTACTTTGGATTTTCCTTAATTTGGGTTTCTCAATGCTATAGAGAATTTCTTCTGTATGGATATTAGCCTTTAATTGCACAGTCCAACTAGATCAAAAAAAGACTTAATAAGGAAATTCTCAAGTAACATTTTCTAAGACATGTTCAATGGAACACCAATTACTTGAGATACTTAAAGACTAGTCCTCAGAAAGAGTACCCTTGGATGAAGACATTACGAAATATTGGGCTGAACAAAATTAAGTAGGTTTCCTTACAGACCTAGCATTTCAGGACCTTTAAAATTCTAAGGTGCTTTGCGAGTCTGTGGGGTGAAGTGTAGTATCAGTCGGCATTTACCATATGAGCTACCCTGAAGCAGTCTTTCTTTTTCTTTGCAGGGGTGGGGGAGGGAACGTCTTACAGAGCTAGTGTCCCATTACAAACCTTAGACATGTAGCTTCAGTGCTCTTCACATTAATCCTATTCCTTCCCTAAAGACTTGGGTCACTTTTCTTCATACATGACTAGCAAATAGTTATGTCTATACAGAAAAAGAATGTAAATTCAAGCCTATAGAAAAAGCAATATATTCTCCAGCACTATGATCCATGCAGTTCCAGACAGTGCCTAATCATCTACTTTTCTGCAAAGATTTGGGGTGGGGGCGGGGGGTAACCTGGCATTGTGTAGCTTCCTTCTGGAGAAATCCACTGCTTCCTCTAATTATGTCTCTTTCTCTCTGCCCATGTTCCTTCCCCCTCAGAGCCAGAGCCACAGTTGGGCACGCTAATCCTTAGCAATATTACTCCTAACAGCTTCAACGTGTCATGGACCAACCAAGCTGGGCCTTTTGCAAAGATTGTTATCAATGTTAGTGACTCTCGCTGGCTGCAGGAGCCCCAGCAATTCACAGTCCCAGGAGACACACAGCAGGCTCACGTCACGGGCTTGGTGGAGAACACTGGCTATGACGTTAGTGTGGCAGGGACCACTTGGGCTGGGGATCCTACCAGACCTCTCACTGCCTTTGTCATGACAGGTACTCGCTCAAAGGTTCTCATGTGTCTGTTTATAATTCTGAAATGGAGAAAGGCAGGAAAGGTGATAGGTACTTTGGAGGGAAATTCGACTTAAAATACAGTGTTCACCTCCTAAGTAAACTAAGTGAAGAGATTACAGATATTACTGCTCAGAGAGGTCTTTCCAGGTCACTCTTAAGATAAGGTGATAAGGATTTAACAGCTAATAAAACTTTGAAGTATTGCTGTGTCCAATCAACTATTTGGAGATTCTGATTAAAGACTAAGTTCTAAGTAATGGCCCAGGGCAGGAGTTTTGTTCATAAATCATGCTCGGTAAAGCAGGCCATAAAATCCCTGTCCAGAAATATAATGATTTATCATTTTTTCTTCTAAAAACAGACTTCTTAAAATTGACATCTCTAATAGATTAATGAAAGTTCAACCTAGGCTAGCAGAGAAATCCCAAGTTTAATGAGATCTTACCCATTCATTAAACTTGACTTTGAACTTACCTTTGAATTACATAAAGAAATGGTTTTCTATTTTCCTTCCTGAGATTATCCTAAATCAATGGCAACGGCTGCAAATGGTATCAGTTTACTAAGTCTCTGGCCTGAAAAACCTCAGAAAATATTTAGAAGTCTCCTGCATCCCACTGATGATAATTTTTAGGTACTGGTCTGTGCCATCTGATTCTCACATTTAGACCCTCCCGGGGTCTAAATTGCTGTCATCGGTTATGTTAATAAATGTAATTAAATATTTATTGGAGGTAGCACAGCCTAGAAAAGTGAGGAATTGGAGATAGGGCCTGATGGTGTCTGAGCCTCTCCTACAGTTTTTTAACTACATAAGCTTGACTGGTTCTTATATTCTCTGGCCCCCAGATTCCTTACAATACTCATAGACAACTCTAGGCAGCTTTGTCTCAGAGATTAAAGGAATACGATGAAATACATCTGCCTGGCATCCAGCAGGCATTATTTACTGATGCTGGGTCATTGCTGCTACCTCCCAAAAAAGTGGGAACGAAATGATTTTCTTAAAAATAAACCACACGTCTAGAGAGGAACAGTAACAGCCCTATACAATCCGACTTTCATTATTTGTCAGCGAACACTGGGTATGCTTTCATGTGAAATCAATACGAGGCAGTGCTTTCCGTCCAGTTACCTCACGTGAATTCCAACTGTTCAGTCTTTCAGTGCTGAACATGGCCGTTCCTTGGTAGAGACATGTTGGAGGGTGTCGCCCTGACAGGAGACTCTCATTGCCCAGCAGGAGAGGAATGGCAGCCACCACTCCTGCCAGGCTCTTACTTGTCCAGCCTCCTGCGGGACCTCCCACAAAACCGAGAGATGAGAGCTGGTCTTGCTGAGCTTGAGAATCCCAGATCCAGTTACAGCATTGTTTCAACTCATCCTTGATGTGAAAAGACCGCATTTTGAAAGACGCATATTTCAAAAAGAAGAAAAGTCGAACCTGTGGGATATACAGAACAAGCCCTTGGTTGACTAATTAGCCTGACCGCCCTCCTTTTCATCAGAACGCGCTGCTTTGATGGCGGAGGTGCAGAGGCAGCTCTCAGAGAGAGACGCCACTTATCTAAACAAAACTCAGCAGCAGAATTTGAGACTCTTGTCTTGCAGACAAAGATGTCTGTTTGCACAGTATACGTGTTTGCATCTTTGTCTTTTATAGAGTTATGATGTGAGGGAGATTTTTATGTGGTTAAAAAAAAAATCCTCAAAATAAACAAGTATTTCAGAAAAAGTACAGGAAGTCGAAGCCACAGCAAAATTTTAATCTCTGCTTTAGGGGATAGGGCATTCATTTACTTGTTCGTTCAGTCACCAAACACTTCTTTTTTAAACTTTTTTTTTTTCTTTACATCCCGGGGATTAGACTCTGGGCGTTAGCGTGAGGTCATTTACCTCTTCGGAAGTTTCCCTTTAACTGCCATGGAAAAGCGGGCTCTAAAGTAGTTGCAGCTAAGGCAGCGTTGGCCATGGCATTTCCCCTCCAAGCCTCCTCCAATAAAAAGTAAATACAGTCACCGTTGCTGTGCTTCGTTTTACCGAAGGAGAGGCACTGGACTTCTCCACAAGTCCTGCTTACGCCTCAGGACCTTCCAGCCCTGATGGGGTTGACTAATTACCCATGACTTCGATGTACAAAGAGCATTGCACTTGGAGTCAGGCAACCTGGGCTGCATCCCAGCTTGCCCACAATGCCTTGGATAAGTTATCTTGTCACAGGAATAAGAAGATAGCGACCTTAAGTATCATTTTAAGGATTAAAAAGGATAATGGGCATAAGGCCTTGTCATTTGAGAAATACTGACAGAAACGTAACTGATAGAAATTCATTCCTCTGGAAATCCCATTTGTGAAAAGACCCCTTGGCACCTTAAGCATACGAGTGAGTGCCTAGGACATAGAGGTTTGGTGAATGAATGATGATGATGGAACTTATTGAAGATCCAGATAGATCTTTATCTCCTAGTTGTATCCAGGAAAATAAGAACTAGTAAGCTTTGGAATTCCTTATTGGGTCATAACCAAAATTGGTTATGATTTTCACACAGGAAAAGTCTTACCTTCTCTCTTTATCTCAGCTAGGAGGATGTACGTCACTAACTGACCTAATAGACTTGTCTGAAAATGTGAGCTAGAAGTGGAAGAGAAACACAGAAAGCCTACTAAAAAGGAAGAATATTGGGGGTGGGGAGACTGGCTTGGCTGGTTTCCTTCAAGACCAGAAGACAGTGGGAATTAGAAAAAGGGGTTGCAACCCAAGATCCCCAATTTCGTAGGGAAAAATTAATTCATGGACTTTGGAATCAGACCAGTATTAGCATTATGACTTTGACCAAGTCAATCAATCTGTTTGAGCTCAATTTCCTCAACTATATGATGGGAATAATATCTTTCTCATAGGCTTCATGAGAGATTTACACAGGGTAATGCTTGGCCACTCAGTAAGTAAGTTCTTACTAAATGTTTGTTCTGAGAGTATAACACGTTTAGTGATTGTGTGTCTGTCAGTGTTCTTGGAGTCTTATGCTTTCCCAGCAGAGTCAGTGCTCCTAACCTGAGTGTTTTCACCCTCCCTTCTTTCAGAGGCCCTGCCCCTTCTGGAAAACCTAACCATTTCCGACATTAATCCCTACGGGTTCACAGTTTCCTGGATGGCATCGGAGAATGCCTTTGACAGCTTCTTAGTAACGGTGGTGGATTCTGGGAAGCTGCTGGACCCCCAGGAATTCACACTTTCAGGAACCCAAAGGAAGCTGGAGCTTAGAGGTCTCATAACTGGCATTGGCTATGAGGTTATGGTCTCTGGCTTCACCCAAGGGCACGAAACCAAGCCCTTGAGGGCTGAGATTGTTACAGGTATTTTGATTCAAGTGAGCAATGTTCTCCTCTTCATTCTCTTTCCTGTAATCCATCTGCACCCATCGCCATGGTTTTAACATCCTTGTTCATGTTCCCTACTTAATCCATAGACATGGCATCTTCTCCTGTGTTCCCCCACACTCTCCCTTGTTGTCTGCCTCTAATGAGCACTACCCTTTTCCCACTCCAGAAACGAGAAGGTCGAAATGTTTCCACTCAGTGTCCCAAACCCTTGAGACCGTGTCTTGTCCACGGCTCTTGTGTGCTTTTTCTACATCACCTTCCCTTGTATTCATCCTGGCTGGTCCCAGTTACATTTCAGCCTTCTCAAGAGAAATATACCACTGTGTATATTTCAAACACTTATTTACAACATCACCCATCTTAAGTTTTCAACTGTGATCTTCACACACTTGCCAGGCGGTCCCATCATTAAAAACCCAACTGTGAACTTTTTATGATGGTAGACACTAACATCTAGATTCTTCCACATAGACTGAATCCATAATTTTCTCAAAACTAATAATTCCTACAGACACAGACCATTAACAGCTGTAACAGTCAAAAATCTGTGCTTCCCAAAGTCTTTCTAGAGATGACTAGCTCCATAGACTATTCAAAGGACCTACTTTGAAGAAACACCATGATCAAGTAAGTTTTGGAAACACTGAGTTAAATATAGTTGAACAGAATCTTTGCACAAGGTTTTCATACAAAACATCCTAAATGCATGTGATTCCCCCAAGAAAGATTTAGCCAGGCAGTGTTTCCCAGACTCATTTGACAATGGATTCTTTTTAAGGAAGAGGATTAAACAGGAACAGTTCACTCTGGGGACACTTTGGGAAACCCAGTTGTAAATTTATCTTCACATTGAGTTTTGTCTAGTGGAGGCAATCCAAAATAATACCTTGGGTCTAATGCAGTAGCACTAGAGGCTCCAAACCTCAGTTCTACCATCTGGACACTTGCCTAATGGCTTAAAAAAGCAAGCAAGTCAAGAGAGGACATCTTTTTTAGTAAAGCAGCTCTAAGAAAAAAACAAAAAGATCATAACATGTATAACATCTTAAAAGCCATTTTGCTCAGGATCAAGGGAAATACAATCAGTAGTATCTTGATGGGCAATTCTACAGATCGTTAATGCTGGTTTATTTGTCTTTCCAAAAAGAAAAGGAAAAGGTCTCGCAGAGGATGGCATTCAGCCACTGGAAGACAGAGAGCAAATGTAAACAAGTTATTGGCTTTGAACTTGTTTAATAATGCCTGGGAGGGGCCGATGCTGAGTCCAGATGTGGACTTACAGAATTGCTTTTAGACAAAACTCTCATATGCAAGCATCCACTTGACTTGTGTTGAATGTGTCAACTCCATCTTTCCTTCTCTAGACCGACTCAATTTGTTCATGTGGAATAATGTTCCTTTCAGTATCTTAGGACGCCTCTCTCTCTGAGAGCCGGGCATCACTGCGTACTGATACCCTCGCTGGAGAGAAGACCGCGGCAACTGATAAATAATATTCTCTCTCCTCCTTCCACCATTCTCTCCTTCTCTAGAAGCCGAGCCCGAAGTTGACAACCTTCTGGTTTCTGATGCAACCCCAGACGGTTTCCGTCTGTCCTGGACAGCTGATGAAGGGGTCTTTGACACCTTTGTTCTCAAAATCAGAGATAGCAAAAAGCAGTCTGAGCCACTGGAAATAACCCTACCTGCCCCCGAACGTACCAGGGACATAACAGGCCTCAGAGAAGCCACTGAGTACGAAATTGAGCTCTATGGAATAAGCAGTGGAAGGCGATCCCAGCCGGTCAATGCCAGAGCAACCACAGGTACTGTGCATCAGCAGGAGAGAACAGGGGACAGTCACCACGTGGTAGTCTTCTCACAGGGCTGGGAAGTGACAAGCGCCTGGGAGGCAGACAAGCTTGTATCAGAGTCTGGATCGAGACTGTGTGACCTGGGCCATTTAGCTGAATCTTGATGCAAAAAGCATATGATGCCATTTACTTAACAGGATGTGAGGATTAAATGAGATAATTCATGCAAACCCCATTGTAGAGGGCCTGGCACCCAGCAAGGGATCCGCTAATGAGAGCTATTAACATTTTCATTATTGTCATTAATATAGCATCAGCATGACAGTGATCACAAGACCTTTCTACCTGTTAACTCCTCATATTTTTCTAGAAAACATTTTCTTGCTCTTTGGTCAGATATTTGGACTGCATGATAGAGGGGATAGTGGAGATGGAGCCTCCGCCAACCAGGATTGCTTTTTATCAAAAGTTGTGTGTGAATCATCAGTACTGTGATAAGTAGGGAAAAAGAAACGAGGGAGCTAGCAAGGTTAACAGAGTGCTTTTCATGAAACTCACTGATCTGCTCTGATATTTAAAACAACTCTAAAAGGCACTAGAGGGAGAAATGGAAACCCTTTCCCATTTAAGTTGTTTCAAAGAGAAAAAGGCATGATGGTTACTAAGATGATTGCTAATGATAATAATAATAATAATAATAAAAGAGGAACATTGCTCTTTAAAGAAGGTGGGATAGGGTGAATTTCTTCATGAAACTGAGGAACATTCCGGAACATTCTCCAGGCATGACTGCTTCCCAGACAAAGCAGAGGAAAGAGCCAGTGTCACAGGACAGGTCACAGGGGCCTGAGAAACGTAGCTCGGGCTCTCCTGGGTGAGCACAAGCACTCTGAGGCCCAAAAGGGAAGCAACTGGCTCAAGGTCACACAGCAAGATTTGAAGCAGAGCCCAAGCAGCAACTCATTTTAATGCTGTGAAACGTGAGCAGTCAGGAGAACAGATAAACAGTGACTATACAAATGTGCCAGTCAGGCGACACAGAGCATAACAGCAGCCACAGCTTCTCTTGGGCCACAGAGGGGTATTTTCAGGACCCAATGAGGTCCAAAAGCCACCTATGAAAATCCTAACAGAACTTGTAGCTGCAGAGGAAATCAGAGATTCGGGCAGAATTTTTTTATTGGCACAGACCCCTGTCCCCAGGATGGATGTGGGTCCTGTCTCCTCCTCCCTGTGGCTGCTCATAAAACAACTTCAGATCAGAGGCAGAGCCTGATTGTGACCTTGGTTCGTAAACACTGCTTTTCAAAGTTTACTTCTGATCACTGGTGTTGTTTTGCTGATCTTCTTTTCCTAGAGGCCCTGAAGTTCTAAAGCCAAAAAGAGAATAAATAATCACCAGTTGTTTTCCTCTCTTTTTTTCAAGTATGCATGGAAAGAAAAGACAAACCCTGATCTTTCAGGGAGCCCTTCCTTTGATTTCTCTCTCTGGAGCCCTGTCTTTCACAGCCAGAGAGGAGCGTGTGTGCATCTGTGCGTGTGGGTGCATGCATCTGTGTGTGCGCATGTGTCTGTTCATGTGTCCCCACACGCCTGGGCTGTGGTTTTGGAGAGGGTGGAGAAGTAACCCTTAACAGGTAGGTGTTTGATTTCGACCTGCACTACTCCTCAGTTGTATGATTTCTCTTTTGCTTTTTCATTCTTTCTGCTCTCATTTCTTCCTTCCCTCTCACATCTGCAATCCCTCTTCTGTGATGTCCTATGCCCCTGTTTCAGAGAAGGTGCTATATCTTCTCCTCTTTCTCACAAATTGTTTCTCCCCGAGCACAAGCTGTCAGCTCCGAGAGAATAGCATAGCCTGGGGGTTAGGCCTGCAGCCTCTGCGCAGATTCCTGGGAACCTAATCCTTGCTCTGTCTCTTACCAGCTGTGTGACCTTCAGCAAGTGTCTGGGCCTCTCTGAGCCTGTCTGGCAAATAGAATCTGCCTCAAGCCAGTTATGAGCTTTCAAGAAGACCATAAGTGTCTAGAATTTAGCGGAGTTGCCTTGCCCACTGGAACATTATTAGAGACGATGATGTTTGGGTTATTTAAGGTCAATTTTATCTTTAATAGGCTACTGGCTTCAACATTCAAATATCAAAAAAGGACACGCAGTGAAATTTCTATTCTCAGTGTCCCTGCCACCCAGTTGTCCATGCAGGGGTCAGCAATATTAGCACTTTCTTCTGTATTATTACAGAAATGTTCCAGACAAACTTTGACCTAAGTCCAAATTCATTTTAAACCTTCTTTACAGACATGTCTTACACCCTCCTTCTATGTGAGCCAGGCTCCTTATGGCCAGTTTGTGAGTCTGATCCCCAGAAAGCACAGGATGAGAACCACTGATCTAGAACAGCCCAGATGTGTGTGTAGTGGGGCCAGTGACATGCTTGACGGCACCGAGTTACCATGACCCAGCCAGACCACGTGAGAGCCACACTCAGCCCATTTCAGAGACATGGAAACTGAAACCTGAGGGGCCAAGAGGCTTTTCCCTTGTCGGGCCAGAATAGAATTCAAACCCAGGTCACGCTAACTCCCAAATCCTTGCTTTTAAACTACACTACCTACAAGCGATGTTCCCTTAGGTTAGTATAGGACCTTGCACATATTAAGTGTTTAAAAACAGTATGCTAAACAGGGAATCTATGTATTAATGACCATATAATTAAAGACATTTACTTCGTATTTGAGGAGGCAACCCTTTATGCAGAGAAGAGATGGAGATAGAAGCCCTTTACAATCTCCTTGAGAGCTTTTTTTTTTTCAATTCCAGATGTTTTCTTAATAGAGATTTTATTAAAAACCAAAAGTTCACTTGTTAAAAAAAAAAAAAAAAAAAAAAAGCTAGTACCTTGCTTGGGCGGCTCTAACTTTTTTAGTAGATTGTTTTGTGAGATTCTACCTTTGCTGTGATACTGGAGAGTTTCAGGCCCTGGCTATGACAGAAGGAGACGTGGTAAAATAACACATGGCATTCCAACCTGGGAAGGCCTGTTGTCCGAAAATGCCATCTCAGTGACCCTGGAGTTACACCACTGCTGAGTCATTCCGGTAGGCTCCATTGGTTGGCTTCCTGCTGCCACTGTGATCAAATGTGTCCCTCAAGGGGACATGGTAGGCATGACTTCTGATTCTTAGCCCTTCTAAGGCAGGGCGGATGTTATCATCATTTGCAAATGAGAAAACTGAGATATAAAATGTGCTAGACCCTGTCCCATGAGGTTTGCTGTTAGAACAAAAGTCTGAGTGGATCAGGCTAAAAGCAGGAGAACCTCAGTGCCTGAGTTTGCAGACCTCACTGAGGTATTTATCATCAGCTGACCTCATCTAGATGTTTCCTACAAGCTGCCTCAAAATCTAGGGTGGCCCATTGGAAGAAAGAATCACATGGACGAGAAGATCAATATAGGGCAGCCATGTTGGCTGAATTCGGACCGTGTGCCAGAGTTTGGGTTGGGGTTTTATTTCCGTTATCTCTGCCAAGCCTCAACACATTACTGTAGGTGGGAACCCCTTTCCCCACTGATAGATGGAGCAACCAAGGTCACAGAAGTGAAGACAGCTGTCCCGGGTTGCTCAGCCTCTCCATGGTATTTGGACAATCATCATCTTTCAAGAGCCTTGTGGTTTTTCCAAAGTTTCCATGGAGAGGGCAAAAACCAAGGCAGCCTCAGAGTTTAGGGGTAGCTATAAGGTCTTGGGAAAAGGCTGTAGGAGGAGAGAAAAAGACAGAAAAGAGGAGAATAAACCCTCCCCAACGTGAGCTCTGGGTTTCAGAACTTAATGATCATCTTGAGTTGGAGGGGAAAAGATAAGGAAGCACGTTCCTGGGAGACCTGCAAATTATTTCCTGACTTTCTGCTTAAGCATGGTCAGCTGAAGAGGACAAGAATTGAGCCAAAACATACAGAGAGAAAAGCCAGAGGAGACTGGGTTTTCGGGGAGGGATTGGCACAGCAGAAATGGCCCCTAGCATGGTTCTTCCCACAGATAGGCCTCATGCCTGTGGGTGTTTGTGTTAGTGATGGCTCTGGACCTCTGTCCAGTTCTGGTAGTGGCTTTGTTAAGGTCATTTTCCCTGTGAACATTATTTCCAGGCTCTCAAGGCGCCGCTGGGCTCTGCTGCCCAGTGCTGGTAACCTGGAAGATCACATCACAAGAATGTTAACTGGAGAGCTGAGTTTTGGTTCACTCCTCTAAATGGTTACCAGTACACCTTCTTCCCAGGGGTTTCTAAATAAGGATTCGTCTTGATAAACTGCAAAGAATTGCATTATTGTCAAGTCTTGGTAGTATTTCATAAAAAGAATGAGAAAGCAAAGATTTGAAAAAATACTAAAAATCAAAAATAAAAGGAGGGCATATTCCAAACTGGGAACTCACTTCCTTTGAGTGAAGATAAGGGCAGCTCCTTAGCTCTGGGTTCTGTGCCTCAGTGAGAGAATAACTGTTTCTGTCAAGTCACAACTTGACCACGGATCATCACCTTCTCCCTCCCAAAGACCTGGCTCAGATACAGACTCTAGGTGCTGAGTTGTTCCTGGATAAGGAAACCAGAAAGATTCATGGATAAGCATGATAGTTAACTGTTTTTGAATTTCTCCTTTGCTTTCTCGTTGACAGCCATGGGCTCCCCAAAGGAAATCGCCTTCTCAGACATCACTGAAAATGCAGTCACTGTTAGTTGGATGGCGCCCACTGTCCCGGTGGAGAGCTTCCGGATCTCCTATGTGCCCAGCGCAGGAGGTAGGGGACTCGGAGAAGCGGGTGGGGACAGCACCTAAAGGGTTTTGTGGAGTATTGAAAGAATATTGAAAGAGTATTGGAAATCCCAGCCTCTCAAACATCATGGCCTAAGAAAACTTTTTATTTATATTCGAGACCATCTGCATAGACTCTATCTGTTAAGTACTGTGAGGTCCTGGAAACAATCTACCTTGTGAAGGGTCAATTTTCTAAGACTCTTTCCAACTTGGAAATTTTGAAAGTCTATGAGAAATAGAACCTCACTGATAGAAGACTAAAAACAATGGACTTTTTCCTCTGTGAGCACACTCATCCAAAAATCTGATCTTGCCTTGAATATAGGTGAGGGGTTGCCCCTCGATCCTAAAATCTGTGTATCTCAGAGTACAACACAGAGCTGTGACTTAACAGAATTGGGATTCCTGATTCTGGGCACGGGGGGAAAGCTCGGTCAAACTGAAGACTCGGCCTATCTGAAGACATTCTGAGTAGTAAGCACTCTGTGAGTGGAAGTGTGTAGGTAGAGGATGGTTGATAACCTCTTCCCAGGAATGCTTAACATCCCCGTGGAGTGCCTGACCCCTGTATGACCCCTGATGAAGGGGGCCATCTTCTTTTCTTTAAACAGTGGAATTTCTGAGAGTAAGGGAGTCTATCTGTTCCTAAGCTAAGACAGCACGTTAAATAGATCAGCTATACATTACCCAGTGAACTTTCCATAGCCTTTGTGAGCAAAAGAAATACATAAAACTTACACAAAGGCCAGCTCTCTACTGAACGGCAACTTGCCATTTTTAGCACATTGTAAAAATCATTCATGTTTTTTTTTCCTCTCCTGCTTCATTGTCGGCAATTTGCACCCATGAAAAAAAGTATTATACAAAAGTAGGTCCTCTTCTCTCGTGCCGAAGGATAGGAGTGAATGAGAAGTCAGGAAAATGGTATTGGATGAGGATAGAGTTACATTTCCAAATGGGATCTACCCACTCTTGGGACAGCAGTGAACAGTTTCAGTGAGGGTCACCATTTCTGACCTCGCTTTTGCTGTGTTCCAGGGACACCCTCAGTGGTGACTGTGGAAGGAGCCCAGACTCGTACCAGGCTGGTGAAACTCTTACCTGGATCCGAGTATCTCGTGAACGTCATCGCCATGAAGGGCTTTGAGGAGAGTGAACCTGTCTCAGGGTCCTTCACCACAGGTGCGTCCCCCCACTTCAGCCTTATCATCAGGACTTAATAGCTGGTTAAAAAAAAAAAGATTTTATTTAGGAAATCCTAGTGGAGAGTGAACTGAATTTGGAGGAACAGAGGTCTTATTTGCACTCCATTCCTGATCTCTCATGAGCTGCCACCTTAATCTCCCAGGACCCCCTTTCCTAGAATATTGCAAAAGAAAGAGCCCGCGTCTGGGATTCATATTGACTTGAGTTGAAATCCCAAGTCTACCCCTTCTAGGTACTTGAGCTGTTGCTTACATTCTCTAGGACTTAGCTTCCTTCACTATAAAATGAGAACAGTTTTGCTTCCTTTGCAGAATGTCTGAAGAAGCACATAAAGTTCTATATGTAAAACCTCTGAAAATATAAATGACTGCACATGTGAGTCCACCTCTGCTCATTCCTGCCTGGTGCCAGGACGGTTGTCAGGATCCTTTCAAGCAGGGGCTTCACCCAGAAACTGCCAAGTAGTTTCTCTCAATTTGGCAGCTAATGTCTTCCAGTCCACTTATGAAAGCTTTCCCCTTCCATCTCCATAGCACTTATCATTCCCATTTCATAGAGAAACAACTGAGACCCAAAGAAATTAGCTCTCCTGGCCAAGGCCACAAAGCTAGTAAACACCCAAAGCAAATTTGAACTTCAGTCAGTCTAACCCCAAACTCAGTGTGCTTCTAAGATAAAGAATTGCTTTCCTCTTATAAACTGATGTATCCAAGCACAGTGTGGGGGGAGGAAAGAATGAACTGCATTGAAGGAGAATGAAGTGGAAAATTTCCCTTCAGACAACTGTGTCTCTCACAATTTGCCCTTTGATAGACAAGCAATTACTAATCTACTCGATTAAGGGATCCAAAGAATGGGTTTCATAGGAAATCTTAAAAATACCCTCATCGCCTAAAAGAGTGGATAATATGCAATGAAAACCTCCCATCTGAATTCAGCGTCCTGTCCACTGGCCACACTGGCCCTTATTTCCCTATTTAGACATCTTCTCTCATGGGTGCCCCCCAGCAACAGGTCACAAAAGCTGGATGGTTTCCTCCCGAGGCCCCTTTGTCCTCCTCAATTAAAGGAGATTCTGTGTCCACAATGAAACAGGAAGCAGCTAAGTGGACCATGTGAGCTTTCAACGTGACTCGACCATCTCCTGACTCTCAGGCCAGCCATTTCCCCTCAGGAGGCATCTACAGGTGACTTTCCTGTGAATTGAGCCCCTGAAAGCTGCCCCCTGTCCCCCCATTGATGGTGATTGAGCAATAACTGTGAATACAAGGGGAAAACAGTCCTGTTAGGTTGACTTATAAGAAAGGGATGTGAGCAGGGAATGCAAGTGGTCAGAGAGCCAAGTTCTTTCAAACGTCCATCTTTTCTCGATACAAGTCACCCGGGAGTCATAGCTAAGACTCCGCATAACTTTAATGGCCTTGTCAATACCAAGTGTGATCTTGAAGGCTGCCCCTGCTGAGCACACACATGCCTAGCTCAGCCTCACTGTTGCCCTTTGATCAAAAGAAAGTGGGGCTTGCACAGGAATGTCATTAGGCAGAGGAGCCAAGGGAGAGAGCTCAGAAGCGTGGCCTCAACCTTCAGACTTGCAAGTGACCAAACCAGAGCTCTCACAGAAGCCCAGAAAAGCCCAGGGTAGCACTGACGGGGTGCATCGCCTCTGCTTTTGTGAGTTCTTTCCCTGGGGAAAGTGATGTGAACTTTATACAGCATCTTTCCTACACTAGCGTGTGGAAATGAAAGTGACACAGAGGGTAAAATGAGACGGAGTTGTTCTCCCCATTCGACAGGTGGAGAATGGAGACCCCAAGGTGACCCAACGGAAATGGAAAGAGTCATGGCCAAGTCATCCCGGCTCTAAGCTCAGGGTTCTGCACTGTCCGTGCAGCTGACACTGAGTACCCACACCAACAACCCAGGAGCAGGATAGACCACAAAACAGCCGTGTGCTGCTGTCCTCCCCATGCCTGCCTATCTCTCCAACATGTCACCATTGTTCTTTGCAGCTCTGGATGGCCCGTCTGGCCTGGTGACAGCCAACATCACTGACTCAGAAGCCCTGGCCATGTGGCAGCCGGCCATCGCCCCGGTGGACAGTTACATCATTTCCTACACAGGGGAGAAAGGTAAGGTCTTGCCCAGCCCCTCCCACTCTGAGGAGTGTCTGTCCACACGTCCATCCCTCCTCTTTGTGCCTCGCTTGGTACAGGCTGACCACAATGCAGGGGTCGTCGGGAAAGGCCAGCAGTGTCTTTGTGGCCCTCAGCTGCCATCGCGATATGGACTGTCGGGATGGGGCAGGGGTGTCGCGGGGAGGGTCCTGTTCTGCCTGTTTGTGTGCTCCTCTGCGGTGCAGAGCGCAGGTGGCCCTTTAACACGAGAAGAAAGGGAGGAAGGGAGCCTCCCAGACGTTACGCTGCCATGGGCACCATCCTCTCCAGGAAGCAGCCCCCAGATCTTACAAGGAAGGGCCCCGTCTAAAGTCTTGAACAGCCTCCGTGAGGTGCTGTGGTCAAGCCCAGGCTTCCAGGCACTACACAGGAAGCGGGGGGTAGCAAATCGGACCGAAGTCTCAAAGCATTATTTTTCCCTGTCCTTGCAATGAACTGTGTAAATTTACTCAGTTGGCAGCTAAAATAAAAGTGCCTCCCTCTGGGAAGATGGTGTGAGTGGCAAGATCATAAGGGTTTCTTCTAGAAGATGGTGTGAGTGGCAAGATCATAAGGGTTCCTTCTAGGCTCCTGGAAATGTTCTACATTTTCATCTGAGTGATGGTCACCCTACGGTGCATGTGTGAGTGTGTGTGTGTGTGTGTGTGCTTCCTATGTGACGGTTCCATCTTATTTTACTTTCAATGGCAATAGGGTTTGGAGACTCTGAAAATCTTAATTCATCCCTGGCAACCACCCCAGACAGTTCTTACTGAAGACAAGCAAACGTAGGAGAGGTGGAAGGAGAGGCATATTTGGGTTTTATCTTTTTGCTCTTCAATTCTTAACTATTCCTATGAGCAAACTCAAGACAGGGAAGATGTTGTGTCTCACCTTAAATAAAACAAAGTCAAGTTCTTGGGACTCATGGAAATTGTGGAGCAGGCCTAGAAAACCGCATCATCCTAGTGGAGAAAGGTTGATGAGGTGGTGTGACCAGCTCCTCTCAGTTTGCCTAGGACTGGCCCAGTTTTGGCGCTAAAAGTTCCCTGCCCTGGGAAAGCTCTGTCCCCGGCAAGGAGGTTGGTTGGTCACCCACGAGGAGGAAACAGACGTCAGTGTTCAGGCGCCACAATTGAATTTCGCCGCTGGGCCTGACTGTGGGCAGAGGCAGAAACCAGGCTTGGCTGTGTCTGCAGCAGCCACCTGCATTTTGTGACTCCCCCAGCCTAACGATTTGTCAAATTCGAAAAGAAGGTGTGAGTAAGCAAGGAAGGTTCCCAGAGCTCCACTGCAAAGCGGTTTCTGTGGAAAAACCTCCTGACTCCCAGTTCCCTTCCTCCTGATTTGGTGCCTGGAAAAACCAGTCTCCAAATGATCAATCCTGTGTAGGTGAGGGGAGGCTCCAGAGAGAGAATGGGGTGAGTCATTTCGGAAAGCAAACCTGCTTTTCTTCAGGGTCACTGGGAGTGTCTGTGTTCCAAGGAGGTGTGGGTGCTGCGGGAGGGCCAGGTAACTGTCTCCGCATCTGTTTGGCGTTTAGGGCCAGAAATCACACGCGCGGTGTCGGGGAACACGGTGGAGTACGCGCTGACCGGCCTCCAGCCTGCCACCGAGTACACGCTGCGGATCTTTGCAGAGAAAGGGCGTCAGAAGAGCTCAGCGCTCACTGCCCAGTTCACAACAGGTACAGGAGCGCCGAGAGCCAGCTGGCCCCACTCACAGCCTGTCCTTAAAGGCTCACCCTCCGCCCTCCGTCCTGCAGCCAGTGCTTGTCCCTCAGCAGCGCCCCCTCCGTCAGGACCTAGAAATGCATCACTTCCTTTTGAACTGAAACACCCTGATTTTCTCCCTGGGGACTAGAAAAGGCTTTTAAGAGGAGGGCCTTTTAAAGTGGAAAACCAGCCCCTACCGGTCCTAAGCCCAATATTTAATGTTTCATGCTCTAGGGAGGGAAATGCTGTTAAGAGAAACTTTTTTCAGGCAAGTTCTCCTAGACGTCCTTGAGTTTTTATACACTGAGGTCTTTATAAAATGTAAAAAATGGGCAAGCGGAGGAAATGTTCTCTCTGTCGGGGACAGCTCTGAGCTGTCCTCTTATTTAGGAGCAAGGGGATAGTGACATTGGAGGTCACATGGCTTAGTCTCCTGGAGCACAGGCCTCTCGATACCCAAGCAGGGACTTCTGTCTTACACTTGCTGACCCATTTGATATTCAATGTCTTGTCTTCTCCAGACCTTGATTCTCCAAGAGACTTGACGGCAACTGAGGTGCAGTCCGAGACTGCCCTCCTGACCTGGCAACCCCCTCGGGCGTCTGTCACTGGTTACCTGTTGGTGTATGAATCCGTGGATGGTACAGTCAAGGTATTTTAAAGGGCATGCGCAGCTCCTTACTGCTGGTTGAGATATCACTGATCCTCAGAGTAGACAGGACTTACCCTGGTTTGTTTCTCTAGCCCAGTGAGAGCGGGAAGCTGAAAACAAAATGAGTAAGGAGTGGATGTCACGCCAGACCTTCTGAATCCTATGGTCCAGCCTCTCTCATTTTAACTAGACTCTGGTGCTGACAGTCAGCCAAGGTCAAAACCAATGCTCGCAAGACTTGAGGACATCTTAGGAGCTGGACTCTTGTTCCTTTAATATCAAGCAAAGACCAAAAACTCTGCATTTTGCTATCTATAGTATTTCACAGATGGCATCCTTCCATTAGATATTGAAATCTTTTATCACCACAGACTTATGACATCAACCACTAATACTGTATTCTGAAATTGTCACTACTATTTATATTCTCTGCCTAGTGGGTATCAGAAGCAGGTGGAGATAAACTGGCATGTCCAAGCTTCCATTTTACAACAGACATATATTTCTAGTTACTATCACAGCCCTTCTTGGAGTGGATACAACAGCGAACCAACTCACTGTGTAAATGGAGACTAGTCCTCGGTCTTCTCTGGGTGTCATCGTTCAAGTCTGTAAAATGAGTGCATTGGACTCTCCAATCTCTGGGGTCCCTTCTCGGTCAGGCATTCTAGCATTCAGTGCTTGCCCGATGTCATGAGTCTCATTTCAGTCTACCCTAATTGCTTAAAAGTGACTTTGCATAGCAGCCTAGAGAGCTGACAGGTAATTCTATCCTCAGGTAATTCAGTGAGCCCGGCTTTGTGCCTGATCCTTCCCCAAGGACCACACCTGGGGCTGCACGAAAGCCACTGGGTCACTGGTATCAAATGGGTACTCACCTGGTTTGCTTTCTTGTACAATGCCCAACCCCCGACTTTTTCTATTTCACTCAAGTAAAGCAACCTGATGCAGGAGGAAGGAGACCTGGACAGCGTGTTGGGAGACAGGATGCAAGACTACCACCGGTCACCAACAAATTAGGGAGTGAAATCTAGTCTTTAGTTTCTATGAAAATTCAGCCCTCTCTCCACTAATGGAAGAATCAGGATAACATCACCTGTCCAGTCGTGAGGATGTGACAAAAGCTTCCAGAGGCCTCCACACTGACTCATTACTCTCTCAACCTCAGTGGCTGTGTTTCAGTTATAGAGAGCATTGTTGTGTTTGATTTACAAGGAATGCAGAATACATTCCAACCCCAGACATGAAGATCACCCGCTAAGAGGTGTTCCCATGGCCATGGGAAGCAAGAAAGAGGGTTCAAAAAGAAAGAGGTTCTCCCTCAAATCGAGAGATGGCCTCCTCTGGGCAGTGCACAGGACCGGTCACAGCCACAAGAATAGTTAGAGGAGGTCTCGCAGCAGCTGCACACATTGGCCTCTGCTGGTAGATTTGTTCTAGAAAAGAGACATGCTGGATCAGATCAAGTCTTGGTCACACCCTGCCTTCTAAGCTCTTATAATCACCTGCTGACTCAAGAGATCCCCCAGCTGTGCATCCGAATCATCTGGGGGTGCTTCTCAAATATACGCCTGGCCAGGCACCACTTCTGACTCTTAAAATTCATTAATTCTGGAATGGAGGGCAGGCATATCATTTTAAAGCTCCCCGGAAGGTCGTTGTCAAAAGCATAGTTAGGGGGCACTGATATAACTGTCTCAAAGACTGAACCTTTGTGTGATTCTTCTTGTCTCCCAAGTCAGATGGTTTCCTGTCTTTCATGGTTTCAAAACCCTTTAGGAATCTCCATTTCTCATAATGGTAAACTTCAAATTCCATGGTTTGGCATTTAAGGCTCTTTGTCATCTGGGTTTTGTCCAGTTCTTCTATCACCACTCCCCCACACCTGACCAAGTATAGTTGAGGTTGGTGGTTGCCTCTTTACAGGATTTTAATTTTCTCTGACCCTTTTGACCCCAGGACCTTTGCTCATGCTGAACTCTTCCCATCAGTGGCATGGAGCCTGGCACAGAGTGGGACTCAGGGGATTCCTGTTGAATGAATAATGAATGGATGACTGAATGTATGGCTGCATCATCTGTACCCTGAGCACTAATGTAACCAAAGCTATTATATTCTTGCTTCTGCCCTTAGGAAGTCATTGTGGGTCCAGATACCACCTCCTACAGCCTGGCAGAGCTGACTCCATCCACCCACTACACGGCCAAGATCCAGGCATTGAATGGGCCCCTGAGAAGCAAACTGGTCCAGGTCATCTTCACCACAAGTAAGGGACTCAGGGAGCAACAAGGTCTTGAGACTGAACTTTAGAAGATAGAATCAGCCCTCTACTTCTGTTTGTTACATTAAGTTTTTCTATTAAATCTCTGAAAAGGATCAGTTCCCTATTCTTATCTGAAGCCCAGGAATATGCTTGCACTGTGAAAGGGAAAGAAGGACCGGTGTGAAAACATCTGGATTCAACCCCCACCTCCACCACTGGTTCTGTGTAACTCAGAAAAGTCACTTCCATTCTCCCAGCCTCAGTTTCTTCTTCTATACAGTGGGATGAATAACAATCCCTTCTTCACCAGGACCTTGTGAGTTTTCTGTTGTGTTCGAACTCCTAGTCCAGTGTGGCAGGCTTCATATAAACTCAGTGTCCCTTTCTTTCTCCCTTATCATGTCTGTACTTACAAAGCCTGTCACAGTGTAAATCAGAAGCATTGCCCCACCAAGCTGGCACGCTGGGCCAGGACTGTCGTGCCCGGGTTTTTGATGGGGAAACAGAGACTCCCATGGACCTGCTCACAGCTACATGTGAGTTAGAGTAAGAGTGGGACTCGGTGTTCCAGGACTGGGGAGCCACCTCTGCACCCTGCCTGGGTGTCCTCTGCAGGTGGCAAAGATGCACATTGTCTCATCGGCAAGTAAGAGGGAGCATCCATATCTGATGAAGGGAGGAGCCAGCCTTTGAAACATGGGGAGCAGGCGGCACCTTCGGCCCTTCACACCCCAGTGTATTCCCTCTGTACACACCTGCTGGGGAGGTGCGAGGCAAAGGGACCTCTTTGTAAGATCTTACACCAGCACTGAGTGTGTCCTGAAGACGCTCTCAGACCGAGGAACATGAGATAAACATCAAACGGCTAATGACACAACCTCAGAGGATGGCAAAGTAGAGTGAGGAGGTCGGAGCAGAAAGCAGAACTGCTGTCACTGTCATTTCTCCAGCCCGCCTGCTAAGCACGGCCTCAAGATGGCCCAGTTCTATCACACTGACTTGTAACATCACATTATTGCACTTGGAAATCCCCAGACATTCTGCTTTATCCCGCTCAGATCCCCAGGCTAGAGCCGTTAGCTGATTTCTCTGCTGCCCTACAGCGAGGGAGCGGCAAGATGAGGACGAGAGCTCCCATCTTTGAGTTCAGAGTCCTCTGAGGAGACTGAGTTGCATCCAGCCTAATAGGAGCCTGGGTCCACGGCAAGTCACCCATAGGTGCAGAGAGCCAGCCATGCTGGCCGGCCCTTGAGTGTCCGTCAGGAGCTGCCTGGACTCTTCAGGGAGATAAAGGTCAAGGTCAACCTGACGAGCGCTCCCAATGGTGACTCAACCCCGTTTCCACTGATAGCGTCAGCAGCTTCCACTTTATAGGGGTCTGAGATGCGCCCCTTATACCAGAACGTCTGAGCCTCCTGGCACCTTGTCAAATAGGTTTTATCCCCATTTGCCCAGTAGGGAAGGAGCCTCAAGAGGTTCAGTGACTCGACCGCAGATGTCCGGCCAAATCCAGCTCGCAGCTGCACTGTAGACTGAAGACTGACCACTGTCCTGGCTCCGGAGTCACTCTTTCTTCTTCTTCTTCTTGGGCAGTTGGACTCCTGTACCCATTCCCCAGGGACTGCTCGCAAGCCATGCTCAATGGAGACACGGCCTCTGGCCTGTACACCATCTATCTGAATGGCGATAAGGCCCAGGCCCTGGAAGTCTTCTGTGACATGACCTCCGATGGCGGTGGCTGGATTGTGAGTACCCACAGTGGGCCCCGGCTCCCGCGGGCGGAGGGGAGGGAGGGAAGGAAGTCAACCCCGTGACTCTGACCCAGGTCCCCGGGAGGGCTGTCAGGATGAGCCTGCCACACAGAGACACACAGGAATGATCTCTTAAACCGGGGCTGGGGAATGCGAGGTTCTTGCACTTTATCTCCTCCGGTCCTCACACAAGTCTGCAATGGACAAACATGAATGTAGGAGACCTACAGTGTGTATTTATTAGCTGCCAGGCCCTGTGCTAGAGTTCTATACAAATTTTTTCAACCCCATTACCACGGGAACAGTGTAGCACCTGTTTTAAATCAGCAAACTTTATTTGGTAGATGGTGCTAGGTTGGCAGCAAACTGAGCAGAAAGTACAGTGGTCCCACCTACCCGCTGTCCCCGCACGCACAGCCTGCCCAGGGCCAGCGTCCTGCACCGAGCGTACGTGTGTCAGAAGCCACGAGCCTGCAGTGACGCATCATCGCCCACCGCTGGGCGATATTTTCAGTCCTGTTTTTGCAGGTGAGGACCCCGAGGGAGGCGCCACGCACAGCGTCATGTGGCAAGTTAATGAGAGGCAGAATGAGGGACTGCCGCTTTCCCCACAGTGGCTCTGCTTCCTCCCAGAAAGAGGCCCTCTCTTTCCTTCAGAGCTTCTGTGCACCCGACTCACTGCTCCTGTTTCTAGGTGTTCCTGAGACGCAAAAACGGACGTGAGGATTTCTATCGGAACTGGAAGGCCTATGCGGCCGGGTTCGGGGACCGCAGAGAGGAGTTCTGGCTTGGTACGGTAACCCTGGCATGTCGGTGGCCCCAGTGCCATTATGGCCTCCTCGTCATTCACCCTCACCCACTGGGGCCGGGGGGAGAGAGAGGGACTGGCAGGAACAGTGGCACTAGTAGCGAAAGTGACCCTTCCATGCTCTGTGGAAAAGACTTGAGATTCTCTAGACGATGAGACATGCAAACCAGTCCAGAGAGTCAACAGACAGGTGTTAAGAGTGAGAGCCGTTGAGAGACTTGTCATTTCCACAGCATTCCCTGCTAAGGGGCTGTCAGGGCTGAGAAGGTCTGTGCCAGCCACGGTCTCCAAGCTGCAGAGCACTCCCACCAGGTGCCAAATGTCCCTCTTGCACATGGGATCTGAGGTCAAACTGCTTGCCCGCTGGAATCTAGCCAATAAGCCATCGCTGCAATTTGACATCTCCCAAGTCAACACTGTCACGCTGTCACCCATGCATCCATGCAACCCATACCTCCAACAGCCAACTGGCCACGCATGCTGCTCTCGGCACGGGTGCCAGGGCTGGGGCACGTTGGCCCTGCAGAACCAGCCATTGCCTTCCATGCACAAGGCACTTAAGAGTTTAAACATGCTTCTGCCCTTTATCTCCTTGGATCTGCACAATACCGGAAGAAGTTTCCAGAGCAAAAGTGTCACCCTGATTTTATCTGTGGTCTAGAAACATTATGTGTTTTGCCTGGTTTTGCATAGCCAGGAGCAGAGCAAGTCTCCAGTGTGGGTCTGTGTGATGCAAACGTCATTAGAGGGCCCCCAGCCCAGCTCCTAGGGGCTGAGGCAGACACAGTGGCCTCTGTCACTTGGGCTCCTTCGGCAACCCTGGTCTGTCATCTGCAGGCCTGGAAAACCTGAGCAAAATCACAGCCCAAGGGCAGTACGAGCTCCGGGTGGACCTTCGAGACCACGGGCAGACAGCCTACGCCGTCTATGACAAGTTCAGCGTGGGAGACGCCAAGACCCGCTACAAGCTGAAGGTGGAGGGTTACACCGGGACGGCAGGTACAGGCAGCCACACAGCCCGCAGAGTCCGAGCGCGTTCCTTCCTTCATTAACCCCTCCGTCCACCAGATGAATGATCATTTGAATCCACACTAGCTGCTAATCCAGAGCAACTGCCCTGGAGCAGAGTTGGGGAGATCTTTTTTTTTTTTTTTTTCCAAGAAAAGATGCAGGCAGGCATAAAGGCAAGCAGAGACAGACAGGGAGAGAGAAGAAGAAGATGCACTTTATTTTATTTTTATTTCGCTATTCATCTTGCTTCTTGCTTGGTTCTTTCTGCCAGTACCAGGACACGAACTTTGGACCCTGGGATGTATGTGAACTGCATCCAACCCCTGCTGCACCAGGGCACACCCAAGATAGTTTGCTCCCCAAAGCATAGAGTAGGGTGGAAATCTGGACAATCAGAACTATTCCGTAGCTACCATCTCTCCAAAAAATATGTCTCTCTCTTATGCATTTCTGCAGATCCATTTTGGGCTGGGAGAAAATGTCTCTTGGGGAATGTAATACTCGTTTAATCCAGTGTTTCTCAGTGTACGATGTACATAAGGCCTGCCATTACTGGGGGCCGCCCCTTCCTGGCAGGTGCTGATGCAGAATGTCGGGCTGGGCTAGGATTCCTTCGGCTCCTGCCAGTCCCTGGTGCCTGTCACTGGCGACAGTGTTGCTCTGATCTGGGGAGGGTGCTTTGAGTAGCAGTCCACTCCCTCATCCTACTGCTTGCATCTCTTCTAATATATCCCTGCCGCACAGTCACCTGTCTCAGCCGGCATCCCTGTGACCAGGAGCTCCTAACCTCTGAAGCAGCCTTCTCCTGCTTCCTCGTGCACATAACCTAGTTCAGGCTTTGTGATTTCTTTCACTTGAACTAAACTTTGCCTGTTTTTCTGCCTTCACATTAGAAGAGAAATGAATAAGAAAGCAGCGTGCACTCAGGTCTGCTAGGTGGCCACCTCTTTGGCGGGTATTTCCCTGCCTTGACCCCATTTAATTTTTACAAAAAACCTTCCAGGAAGGTATTGCTCCTATGCAGATGAGGAAAATGAGGCTGAGAAAAGGTGGGGGTCATTTCCTTAAGGGGAAGCAGGGAAGTCTGACTGCAGACAAGGGGGTATTGGGCCAAGGGTGTGACCAGTCCCTGCCAGCCATGCCCACTTTGGGGTGGTTTTCAGTCATGTTTCTGAAAACAGATGCGATGGCACATTTCCCAGCCCTCTGAGCCCTGCAAGAAAACATCATATTGATGAAAACTCCAGATAACATTATACCAAAAGCCAGGTTGAAGGAGGGAGGAGATGGTAGGCTGGTGGCAACAGAGAGAGAGACCCAGGGGCAAAAATCGCTTTCATTCTTGCAGCCCTGAAAGAATTCCGACATTTGAGACCTGGCAATAAACAGCTCACTGGGGGAGATGTCTTTAGGCAGAGAGGGATAGAGTTACAGGCAAGCCCAGCACCTAGCAGCAGGAATGTGCCTCCACCCATCGTCCCCTGCTGTTTCCAGTGGGAGAAAGAGTCTCCTGTTTCCCTCCAGGAAGATAACCCTGGTGAGGCCAAACTGTCCTGTGTCCCTAACATCTCCTTCCATCCCTGTCTGCCTACCATCTGCATGCTCCCAGGCGCTTCATCAACGAAAAGGGCATGAGTCTCTCTGACAACTTTGCTTCAGAATAGCAGGGTGGACGTGCCTGCATCTTTAAACAGATGTTTATGAATATTTTATTCTTTCTTTTGTTTACATTGCTATAGGCATTGTAGGATATTGAAATCGCAACTCAGTCTTCATGCCTCTGACTCCGCACCCACCCAGCTTCACAGGCCTTCACCTCCGCATTCCTTCCTTTCCTCCCCCACACCCTTGCGGCTGTGTTCTGTGACTTTTACTGAGACTGGTCTGTTCCTTTGCTTTGTTTCATATAGTCCACAGATGAGTGCAACTCCCCTGAACTGGTTTATTTCCCTCAGCACAAGCCTCTCCAGTTCCATCCAGGGTTGTGGCAAAGGAGACAGACAGTTTCATCTCCGCCCCCCCCCCCCCCCCCCCCCCCACCGCTGCATCTCCAGTTACTTTTTGATGGACATTTAGGTTGTTTCCATGTCCTGGCTCTTGAGAACGGTGCTGTCCTGAACATAGAGGTGCAGATGTGCTTTTTCGATTCGAGTGTTTGTAGGCTCTGGGCACGGCATTTTGAAATTTTTATGCACACTCTTGGCTGAGGGTGGGAGTAAGGGGACCCTGAATGAAATGTCACCTGAATGTTTCTAAAATTTAATCTGTCAAATCGTGATCTAGATGCCTAAAGAGACTTATAGATAATAAGCTTCTCTCCATGAATCAGAGGATACTAGTCTGATAAAGTCTAAAATAAAATGATCTACTACACGGGCTGATTGGTAATGTCTAATATCAGAAGGATTCAGTTAAAAGCATGGCTATAAATACTTGGGGGCAAATATACTATTATTAAATGCAGATTTCTCATCTTACTCTCTGAGTTCCTTTCATAAGAGGAATGTTTAAAAAAATCACAGAAATAGCAGCCATCATGATCGTTTGCCTACCTGTCTACCTGCTTAAAATCCGCTCTCATCACCACTATCGCCATGGTCTCAGGTGGACAGATCAGTGTGCTGCTTCATTTAGAGATGAGAAACCTGAACAGGAAGTCTGCACCTGAGCAAGACCAAGTGGCCAAGATCAAGGCCAAGAGCGAGAGCGGGGACTTGACTCTGGGCCCTCTGGTGCCACCTGGTGCCACCTGTCACCCCCCTCCTACCAGACTCTTCTTCTGTTAGCAAACACGAGCTTCAGGCTGACGCTTGTGTCCCATCTACACTTGTGTCTAATTCTGGCTCCAGTGTTCAAGGCAGCCCCCCACCCGGGACCTGTCATTTGTCCCTTCTGGTCCTGCCCTTTGCAGCCCACAAGGGACTCCAGCAGGGGTGTCTCAGCCTGCACTTTTCTTCTCCAGGTGACTCTATGGGGTACCACAACGGCAGGCCCTTCTCCACCTTCGACAAGGACACAGACTCAGCCATCACCAACTGTGCTCTGTCCTACAAGGGGGCTTTCTGGTACAAGAACTGCCATCGCGTCAATCTGATGGGGAGGTACGGGGACAACAGCCACAGTCAGGTAAGTGGTTGGCCCAGGGCAGGGTCTGAGCTTGGCGGGAGAGGGGGCAGAGGAGAACAATTCAGCTCCTTTGTGTCTTGGCTGAGACTAAGAAGGGACATGCCCTCTCCCTGCACAGCACAGCACGGAGAAATCTCTGCACGTAAATCACACACACAGCACGAGTTAGCCCACAGAGATCCCAGGGAGAACCACTCGCCAAGCAGACTCCAAACACAGAAAGCTTTCCTCACACAAAGGGGTTCTTTGTCTGAACCCCACAAGGAAAGCAGGTAACAGTGGAGAATCAGTCACATGGGTCCAGTATCTTAACCGTGACCAAACCCCTGTGCTGGTGCCTGCTCGGGGTCATGCCCACTCCAGGGAGGGACCTGGGTGTTAGCAAGGAGACACCCAGCTTGACCTCTGGCCTTGGGAGTCTTACCAGGTCTGCCCTTTGGATCCTAGGGACTTTGTCAAAAGGCAAAAAGGCCCCAATCACATCTAACAGCCCCAGGGGCTCTGATTCAATGAAATGCTGCCTCTCATCATTTTGCTTATTTGTATTTGTTGGGATGTCTTTATTTATTTTAACCCATTATTCCCTTATAAGTAATTTTGATACATGTGATTGTACTTGAGCTAGAAGTTCATAAATGAGCACCGTGACCATAGTTACCTGGACACAATTCCTGATATTGTTCAGCGCGCCCTCTCCTTCCTTGCATGTCTCATTACCTTTGCCCAGCGAGGGGACCGGGACATGCTGTTCATGTCTGCTTTACCAGACAAGCATGGTTAAGGACAACTCTTGACACCAGTCCTGTGTGTTCCTTACATCTTGCTAGTTGTTACGAATTACACCTGGACACCTGATGTCAATGAGAAAAAAACGTGACACGCCAAAAAGGAGCTCTTTCTATCCTTCCACCCACTTTTGGAAGAGGAAGAAAACGTGAAAGGCCACACAGTCTTTACCGACGTTGGGCCCCAGCTCTGGCTCTACCCGGTGGCTTCTGGCCTCTGTGAAGTTATTTTCCTTCTCTGATCTCAGCCTTGGGGCTTGCTCCCAGTTCTGAACCTCAAACAGAGGGAAGAACGAGAACAGAGAAATGCAGTCAGTGTCCAAGCTGTTGGGCTGCAGTACCTCCCTGTCACTGAGTGATTACAAATGCATTTGTCCATGAAATAAACCAACCAGCCTTAAATCCCACTTGCTTGTCAGGCTCAGAAACTACCAGATATCTGTGAATGCAAAAACTAGAATCAAATAAAGCATCTCTATTTTTCCCTTCGTTTCACCAACCATTAACTTTTCCATGGACATGTCCCCTCACGGGTGAAAGAGAAGAGGGGTCAGGGGGTGGGGTGGTGGCCTCCTGGCAGTGCACTCTGGAGCTGACCCCACCTCCAGTGGGACCAGCAGCCAAGTGGGATTTGATGGGTGGACTTTGCTATCTCTACTTTGCCGGAGTCCAATCTAAAAGTAAGAAGTCCAAGTGGAAATATGGTCTTTTCTTGAGGAACGCCTTTGGCCAAGGCTCTAAGGATATTTCTCCCTTCTTGAGATGAGAGAAGTAATATTTGCTGAGTTCCCTACAATGTGTCCTGCACTTGAAAAGGTCTTTTACAAACTCATTTACTCTTCATTGTACCTTTTCAAGGTTGGCATTCTTAGGCCTTAAGAAAGAAAAAATAAAAGAGATAGTAAAACTGAGGGCCAGAAAGGTCTGATATCTCTTAAAGACCATTTATCTCTCAAGTGAGAACGCTGAGATTAACCTTACATATCAGGTTGCAAAATTTGTTCCACCTGTATTCTTTCTGCCATGCTATACAAATCCTGGTAAAAATATTCCCCAGGAGTCCCAGGGAGCTTAGACTCCTCTGTATATAGCTAATAGATTCCATAACCTCTAAATCTGACCCTTATTCCTTCAGCACCCTTTCTTAAAGGTGGCAAGTTTCATCCACCGCCATTTTGTTCCAAGAGGGCAGACCAAAGCTCAATGCAAACTCCAGTGACTTCCGACTAAAGTAAAAAAGTTGGGTCTGATTCAGTGAGCCCCTTTGAAAGTTTTTATGACAGATCAATACAGAGAGAGACAAGAGATCACAGTGAACTAAATAGTCATGTTGAAATATAATTATTTTTGTCCTGTCAACTAAATAACCATGATTTGTGAACACCTTGCCCCATGGAAACCAATGTGGAAGTTTTCTGTTTTTCTCAGGGTGTTAACTGGTTCCACTGGAAGGGCCACGAATACTCAATCCAGTTTGCCGAGATGAAGCTGAGACCCAGCAACTTCCGAAATCTTGAAGGCAGGCGCAAACGGGCATAAATTGCAGGACAACTGGGTGAGAGAAGAGTAGAGCCCAGAGAAAGAAAATAATTTTACCAAAGCATCAATACAACCAGTCCAACCATCAAGCCACACTTGGGCATTTGACAGAAATTCAAGTTGAGAAATGATCATCGGGCCAATGGCCACAGCAGCACTGGCGACTACTTCCTTCACACCAAAGACAACCGTCTTCAGTAGGTTTCTGTTGTGTTGTTGGATTCCTCAAAACCCTTCCATGGACAGCAGCACATTGGTTTTACTTCTCTTGGGTGGCTCTGGGAATGGGCAAGAGGTAGGCTGTACAGTGGGCGTTGGTTCTAGAGCCAACGTTATTTTACACGAAGCTGTATAATTCATTGTCGTTATTTTTGTAGCAATGATTAAGTGTGTCAATGGAAGTCATTCCTTTTTTTTTACATTTCCTACAGCAGAAACCAGATAAGCAATACTGTTTCTATTTTAAGGATATGATTAATATTATTAATATAATAATAATGATGGCGATGATGAAAACTAAGGATTTTTAAAGAGACTTTTCTTTCCAAAACACATCTGGACAGTACCTGATTGTATTTTTTTTTTTAATAAAAGCACAAGTACTTTGAAATTTGGTGGTGGTTTTGCCTTTCTTTGTGGAGCCAGATTTCCACAAAGCAGATGGAGATGAATAAAGGGAGGGATGAAGAAAAGGGAATGTAAGAAGAAATGGGGTCAGATGGAAAAGGGAAGAAAAGAGATGACACCAAAGATGAGGAGAGAGGTAAACACTCTCAACAAGGTTGGGAAGGCTGACAGCTGACGATTCAACTTAACTGATTGACATTTCCAAGACTCGTCGTCTATGGTTTCCAAAAAAACAGTTTTTTTAAAGGAAAGGTACACCCAGAAATGAAGGTGCATAAATAGGCAGGCAAGAAAAGAGAGGAGGGAAAAGCACTTATTTTTATTGATTTGTTCATTTTGGTTGTTCCTCTCAACCCCGAGTTTCAAACCTGGGTCCTTGGGATGCATGTGGATTGTGTCCAGTGGTCTTAGCTGCTAGGCCACTAGGGCTTGCCTCGAAAATGTATGGTATTTATTTTTGAATACAAACTCCTAAATATTCTATGTCAAATTCCTAGAGGCAGACTACCTGAGTTCAAAGTTGGCTCCACCTTTCCCTGACTCCTTAATTTCTCCTCACCTGTTTTCTCACCAGTAGAATGCAATATGCTTCTTAATTTCATAGCATTTCTGTGAGAAACATGTCATTTCTTCCATTATGAGGCCCATGTCAGGGGGGCTGACATGAAGCGCGAACAGGCCTGGCTCTCTGTTTTGTATGTGATGAACTGAGGTACACAGAGGTGTGATGACTGCCTGTAGCTATTCACTCAATTCAAAATAGAGCTGGGATTTAAAGGCAGGCTTCCTGAGCCTCCTGATCTTCCTCAGGCGCCTGACGAAAAGCTCACCTTCCCTGAGGACATGCGGTTGATGGTGACAGAGTTCAGGTCCCAGAAAGAGAGGATCGGGGAAGTTTCTCTAAACTCGGTCACCAGGCTCTTATAATCCCCAAGTCTTAGAACTGGGAAGAATGTCTTTTAGAAATAACTCCCCTTCCTTTTCTCAAAACTGCCGAAAAGGAAGAGAGCCCAGTGACCCGTCTGGCGTGAATACATCTAGAAATGGGGGAACTGCCTGCCCTAGCAAGTCTGTTCGCTGTTTGCCCTCAACGAACAGGAGTCAGACCACATGTCACACATTTCTCTTTTACAATGTGGAGCGAGCAGGGCAGCAATGCCCAGTTCATTCTCTCAGGGATTTTCAGTAAATTGACTTGTTTTATGAAAATGTTTGGGTCCACAGACTTCATTCAAATGGAATGCTATGGCTCAGAAGCAAAGATCAAAGGGATTTATGGCTCCAGCCCAGCCCTTGGTTGCTGAGTTTATCTTGCTTTAATAAATGCTGTCATGTTATATACACAGTTTGCGGTTCCAGATCCTAAGACTTGTTGCCTGTAATTCAGCCATAGCAACACTCGCTTTGCTGCATAAACCCAAACAAATGTGTTCCCTTTAACAATCAAGCCTTAAGTGGGAGGCTTAACCCTCTCTGGACGCTGACGTGGGAAACTCTGAACCCCAACCCTACCCTGTCCCAAGAAAAATAAAGATACCTAAGCTGTTAAGGGGTCCCTCTGAAGACACACCAGGATCAAGTTCTGCTGGGTGAAAGAGCCACGTCAGACAGGAGTCCTTAATCAAGACCTTTCAGAGGTTGCAGGCAGAAGGGCCCAGTCATTCACAGCCATCACAGGGGGGTTCAATCTGCCAATATACTGCCAGCACTGGTCAAAATGAGGGCTTTTTCTCATAACACCCTCCGTCCTGTGGCCAACTCTCTAGCTTAGTTCAAATAACCTCCTCCATTTTGAAAGACTTCCTGAAATTCTCCTTCCTCACATCCAAGACCCCGTGAAGCTCTGAGTAGATCTCCACTAGGAATTCAATTGCAGGGTGTTTGGTCATCCCTCTGCCTCCTCCCCATCTGCTCTCCCTCCTTCTCCCCATCGGTGACCTTCAAGGTCACCCTGTATCGACTATTATCAATGGACTTCCTGCCCTCCGACTTCCAGTCCTGTCACAATCAGAAGCAGGAGCTTGAAGGGCAGAGACTGGGAGGTTACAGGGAGGATGATCAGAGAATTTATTTTCCTGCTCCATCTCTCTAACCGCGGGGTAGGCTGGCAGTTGACTGAAAATAGCTCCTGTCACCTAACCAACCCCTGTCACAACTGACAGATGGCTTCAGAAAACTGCCCCCTACTTTCCCTTGAGAGCTGGCTAGAGATGGTCTCTGCACCTCAGATCTTGCTAGACTTGGGGAAACAAGGTAATGTCCCTCATGGTGCTCCCACACTCTGTCTACACCATTGGAAATAGTCCCTCTGCTTAAACTCCTCTCAGGGACCCTGATGGGCTTGCCTGCTCTCAGGGATTCCTGGGGTCTCAGTCACTATCTCGGCCACCTGACTGCTGTGCTCCATAATTACTTCTGTTCAGGTCTCTCTCCCTGTGGTGAGCATTGGGCATGTAATGGCATCCCAGCATCCTAACTCTCCACCCGTTTTGAAGAATTCCCCATGATATGAAGACCCTGCCTTCCCCACCATGGGAGCCACCAGCGGAAATACTCTCCCCTCCACATGGTAGCAGGGTATATGAGCATGGGACTTCGGCCTTACCAACTGGATACCCACAGAGGGATTTTTAAGCTTGAGCAAGGAATGCACCACCAAGAGCCTATGAGAGTGGTTCCCCAGCCCCCTCAACTAAGCGTGGGGTCTGTGGTTGGCATCCATGACTTTCTCTAAAGGTGACAGCTCCTTCTAGCAGTGGCAAAGGTGTATTGCCTGATGATTCCTGCTACCTCATCTCCTTTGTTTCCTTTTTTTTCTAATTATGACTTTTGTTCCTTTTCCTATTTTTTCCTTCTTGAAATGATTTGAGCCATTTTACACATCCTTGATATACATCATTGGTTGATTATGTTACAATTACTCCCCCTTCATTGAAATCAAAGATTTCACACTGTATTTAGTTGCCTTATGTCTTTTTTCTTCTTTAATCTAAAATAGTTTCCTGCTTATCATGGACCTATTGCTTCTCTTTCTTTAAAATGTATTTTAGAACAGAAATGACTGTTTTAATATTGTTCAACTTATTATGATTTTCTTTTGTGATTAGCTTTTTAAAAATTCCATGGTGTATTTTATTTTATCGCAGTAACTTATTCTACATATTAAAATAAACTCATACATATAGAGAGTCCCCATTCCTCAGATATATGTCAGCACACCCTGCCCTCCACCACATCACCAGGTGTTCTTCCCCATTGTCCAGTGGGCTCCATCACCACTTGTCTCTCCCCAAGCCCCTCCCAATCCCTATCGGTCACCTCAGTTCTGTTGCAAGTGTCCAAGGGTCGATTTTCTTTCATCTGTTTCTTTGTTCTGTCTCTTCACATTCCACCTATGAGTGAGGTCATCGGTGTCTTTCTTCTTTTGACTTGTTTCACTTAGCATCATCCCCTCTAGTTCCATCCATCTTGATTCAAATAATGGGATTTCATCTCTTCTAGGGGTTGTGTAGTGTCCTACTGTACATACGTACCACACAGTCTTTGCTTCTTGAAGGCTCTCTAAGATGTTTTCTCCAAACTTCTTGTCAATTTTATGATCTTCCTGATATCTTGCCAGAAAATCCCTTTTTTTGGCTTAGATAGTTTCAGTGGATTTCTGATACTTGCTGCCAAATATCTTGACCTGTCTCTTTTCCTAGAGCAGGAGCTCCTCGCATTACTGACCCTCCCTGCAGACACAGCACTGTGCTTTAAAAGTTTGAAGTCATTTGACCTTCACAGCCATCTGTAACAGATAAAATAATTCCACTTTTACATAAGGAAACTGAGCCTCCACGGAGTCTAGTGATTTGACCACAAACACATAGCTAGTGTCTGACCAACAATTAAAGCCAGTTCTCCTGATTCCCAAACTCAAGTTCTTTGCAGAAAGCATTCCTCCTTCCTTTCAACAAGTCACACAGCCCTGAGAATAGCAGAGCATGCCTTTAACAAACCCTTAAGAGCACCTGCCGTGTGGAAGACTCCATCACTGAAAAGAAGGGAAAAAGGTCCCTGCTATCACAGAATTTATATTCTATCAGGGAACAATGAAGCATGAACATAATAAGTGAACAAATTAAATGGTACATGGAAAGTTAACAAGTGCCCTGGGGAAAAGGAAAAGTGGAGTAGGTGAGGGAAGAGGTGGCTCCGGAGGCGGAGGCACGTGGTGATTTTAGATGAGTATGAGTGCTGGGGCAGGGTAGGACTCGCCCAGCAAAGACTGGGAGGAACGGAGGATGCATTCAATAAATATTTGCTGCACTTCCTGAGTGATCGCTTCCTTCATTTTAAAAGTCGAGACCAGCTGTCCCGAGGTGGAGGGTAGCCCCCGTCACCCACCACGAAGCAACAGAGCTCACGAACACAGCTTGCCTTGCTTCTGTGGAAATGGTTGTGTATCCTCCAAGAAGAACGCAATATTGGAATATTGCCTCTGGTGACCGACTGGGTCTCTTCTCCCCGCATTCTCATTTCCTTTTCATTTAAAAGTTGGTGGCGGACAGCCGCGCCACGTGCATGAAACCAACAGAGTAGCCGCAGCCCGTCCTCGCGTGACCTCCATCCAGGGAAAGACTGGCCACAGCCTCGCCTGAGATAAGCTGGAGCACGAGTGCGCGCTGCAGGTGTGCTTGGGAAGCAAATACCAGGTGCTCTGAGAACATCCATGCACCTGACGAGACTGACCGGGGAAGCGTCCGTGGGGATGGGCATTTGAACGGCAGTCTAAGTCTTGGGTGCCAGTCAACCAGTGAAGGAGGCAGGGAGGACTGATGTCTCCACAGGCCCGGCTCTGCCAGGCTGTGCAGAAGGACAGCCAGAGGCAGGAGGAAAGGAACCTGCAGCGGCATCCGAAACCCAGTCTGGCGGGGCTTCGGTGCCAGAATAAGGATTTTGATCTTTTTCCTAAATGCCACGGCAAGCTACTAAGGAATTTTAAGCCAGGAGGTATTGTGATTATAACTTTCATGAAAACCATCTCTTGGTGGCGGTTTGGTTTTGAGTCTGAAGATTTACAAGATGGGAGGGACCTGTAAGTGGACCCGGGGGAGTCCAGGTGTGAAGTGATGGCATTTGTCTAAGGTGATCATGAAAATGGTGCATCTGATTCTGAGAGCGGCTTTTACCTTCAAAGGTAAAACTCACAGGGCTTAGGGTCCCGGAGACTTAGCACAGCCAGCAGCTCTCTTTAGCAAGTCCCCGCCACCTCATGAGGCCATCTTCTGCGAGCGCCTTTGGTTCCTGGCAGCATTGGGCCTGTGTGACACGTCAGTGGCCACCAGAGGGCGGACTCCCACCTTCCTCCTCCCTCCTCAAGGAGCCCCGCAAAACAATGTAAAGCTCAGAAAGAAAACAGGAAGAAAAAAAAAAAAGGCTATCTTCAGAATCACTCCAGTGCCTCTAACACTACAGCATGGGGGCAACATGCAGGTGAAACACAATGTCAAGGCAATCAACACCCCCTCCCGCCCCATTAGCCCAACGCACCTGCAGTTACCTGTAAAGAAACTGTGTTTCTGAACAGTGAAGTGACTACTTCCAAGTGCACCAGCCTGGAATCCCCAGTTCCCAGTTGCTGAGTGCTCTTGGTCTAGTCAGGTGTCACTAAAACTGACAATGAGGGCCTGCCTTGATGAGAATTCTGGGTGATTTAGGAGAAGAGGTGCCACACCTGGAGAAAAAGTCAACACAGTTTCATCTCCTGTAAGTTGACAGAACTGAACTCTGGATGCTCATGTAATCTATTATATTCTAATGTCAATTTATAATGTTACACAATTTAAACCTGTATAATGTTAGGATGCAAGGCTCCTTCAAAAAATTTAAACAATAAAAATAAATAGAAAGGAAATTAAAAGGGAGGGAGGAAAGATAGGCAGGAAGGAAGGAAGGAAGAAAGGAAGGAAGGGAGGGAGGCAGGCAGGAAGGAAAGAAGGAAGGAAGGAAGGAAGGAAGGAAGGAAGGAAGGAAGGAAGGAAGGAAGGAAGGAAGGAAGGAAGGAAGGAAGGAAGGAAGGAAGGGAGGGAGGGAGGGAGGGAGGGAGGGAGGGAGGAAAGGAGGGAGGGATTTTGTTCTATGCTAAATATCTGGATGAAATACTTAAAGCAACCAGCAGGTGGCAGCCTCCTCCACCATAGGAGGGACTGGGGTCCTCCCTGTCCGGTGTTAAGATTGCAGCTGAACTCCCAGGCGCCACACCTTCCTCACCTTCACTGCAATCCCTCTCCATCAGGGGCTGGACCCCTAACCATTCTGGCCAGCTCTTCAGTTCTGGTTCCCACTCTGGTGCATGAAACCGCCTGTTAACAACCACAAACCTCTCATCACCACTTGTGGATGTATACTCAGGGGGAGGGTAGGAATGTGGGTGACAGGGAGGGAGGCTTTCTGTCCCCCACATCCAGGGCTCAGTCAGATTCTGCAAGGACTACATGGCCAGACCGCCACCCTTCTAAGGGCTCTTCTCTCTTCACGTCCCACCACGAATTTCCTTTTGCTTGCGGATTCTTGATTCCTGATTGTCTTTTGTGCTCTGCTCGTCCCTGTGACTGTCCCTGGCCCCTCAGCTCGGTGGCTTCTATTTTCCTTCCCTTCTGCTGAACTTACCAGCCACATGAGCCACATGTAGAAATGGGAACTGGCTGCCGCTGCCCTGCGATTCTTTTACTTCCTCCCCACCTTGGAAGCCGGATGATCCCACTGGGTTAGCCTGAGTCGCCCAGGGTGACATTGAAAACAATGGCCCTGTGTCCCAGCGCCTGCCTCTGAGGGGGGCAGAGGGAGCCTCTTGAAGTGCTTGACCGGCCATCCCACTGCTGGAAACCCTCTGCAGTTTGCCTTCTGGCTCACAGTGCCGCTCAGGACTTAAAGCGGACTTCAAGGTCGGGAGTGGTCTGTCCCCAGATGTCACCCTGACCGCACCGGCTCTCGGGCATCCTCGCACAGCCCTTCCCTGCTGGTCTCAACCCAGCGAGCTGTCCTGTCAATGGAAGCTTTCTCGCTTCGCCTGGAATGTTCTTCCTCACTTTCCCACTTCCTGTGCCCTCCCCATGTCATCTTCTCCAGGACATGCTCTCTTACCGCCCTGCCTAAACGCACACACAAAGTCATGTGTGCACACACACAGAACTGGGCTGACCATATTTCCTTGAGACAAGAATAGGACACTGCGATGGCAAAAACACGGCAGGGTTATACACTGGTGACTAAGGGGAGGGGAGGAGGTGGAGCAGTCTGAGCAGGAGCAGAGCAGTCAGGCTGGCGACAAGGAAGACTACGTGATGCCGATCCTTGATGACAGAGTAATGACCTGTGTTCTGGGGAGACTCATATGAACAGCCAGGGATGGTGAACGAATTTTGGACCCTCAGCGAAAACCAAATTTGGTGCCCTTATAAACCCCGTTCTAAATGTTCTGCCTAAAACACATGCTACTTTAACTGTCCCAGTATCAAAAATGCCCAATAGTCCACACAATGCCAGAGATAGCCCACACAGTGCCAGAGATAACCCTCGCAGTATCCCACATGACTCCCATGGTTCCAGAAACAAAATCCCTTGTACTTAACCTGCAGCTCGACCGCACTTCAGTGTTCTGCTCCTTTGAGGGAACAGGCTCACATGCAATGGGGGAATCCGCTGCCTGTGTCTTCTGTTTCCTCACAGGGGCAGGGACAGCAGCAGCGGCCGCTGTGCAGTCAGCGCTGGAAAGGTCTCTCTGTAACAAGGGACAAAAGGGGCAGCTGCTCTTGGGATCCTTCAACAGACTGGGCCCAGGGCAAGTCAACTCCTTTTTCCCCTCCACATTAAAAATGCACTGGCTTCCTGAAAATGGGGCAAAATTGACTTTTATATTAAAATGGTGGGATGGTCAGGAAATATGAAAAAAAGTGGTACTGTCCCATTTTAAATGGTACATCTGGGGGTCTAGGGAGAAGCCCTCCCATCCCCAGTATTCATCTTGATTTTCTCCATCGCACATACTTCCGCATGACGTACTACTCTTCTATTTATGTGAATGCTTTGCAGAAATCAAATTCTGTAACATCAGAACTTGATCTATGTTTACCCCTGCACCTAGAAGAGAGTCTGTTCCACTCTTTCTCAATCTGTTAATGGTGCCTCCGTTTCCTCCTGTGTAATGATATTACTTACCTCATAGGAGTATTTTTTAAGGAAATGTGCAGGCAGGAATGAAGACAAGAGGGACGGTAGACAGGAAGAGAGAGAGGAGGAAGAAGCATCTTTATTTTATTTTTTTATTTAATCGTTCATGCTGGTTACCTCCTCCCAAGCCCAGGACTCAAACACAGAACTTGCTCCTTTGGAGGCGACTGAATTAACCACTGCTTCATCAGGACTTGTCACCTCATAGGAGTTCTGTGAGGATTTAATGGGCTTGCTACACGGGAAGGACTTCAGCCTTGCCCGGCATATTCCGGAGCTGTCAGTGTCGGGTGTCATCACGTCTTAGCATGATCACACATGCAGAGATGGCGAGTCTGGATGAGAGAAGGCAGGTGTCATGTTCAAACTAAGGGAGTCCAAACTGAGGCTGTGTGCTGTTTCATGTTCTCATGTTCTTCTGCGTTGCCTTTTTGCAGAAGAATTTGCAATAGTTTGTGGATTAAACAGGAAGCAAAACTGGGTCCCTGGGATAAAAACAAGAACAGAGATCCATGAAAGGAACTGGAAGGAATAGGTTATGCCACAAACCTGAGGCATGATGGTTGCAATAAGTCGCCAGTCAACTTTCTCCATACTTTCCTTGCAGGTAAGGCAGTAAGGAAACATGCTGGATGACAAATATGTATTTCACTTCCTCACCACAGCATCAAATGCACATTCATCTGCAAAAATAAATTTGTGGATGACAGAGAGGAAGACCAGACACAACAGGAATGCATAATGTGGTCCTCTTAGTATCCGGGGTTTTGAGTACAATTTACTGTTCAGTTTTACTAAAGGAAAGATGTTAGAGATGTGAGTCCTTTGGACTATCTGGGGACTTTGGTATTTGGAGCTGCAATGCCAAAGCAGAAATCACAGCGTAAGTGAAAGACAGGTGCACGTGTTAGCTACTCTCCCTGGTGACAGAGATGCACCTCATGGGAGAGTCCCTCCCCTCCCCTCCCTCTGCTCCAGCCTCTCCCATAGAACAGTCACCTGATCCCAAATGACTGAGCTCACCCGTCTGTGCTTCCCTCAAATTAACTGAGAACATTCTGACTTGTTCCACCTATTGATCAGCCAAGCAGATGTTTACAATCCTTAGTTTCATTGGAAGCATGGTGCTCAGGAGTAGAGAAAGGACGCTAATGACGGAGTGTTAACTTCACAGCAGACACTGGCTACGGCATTCTATACACGATGCCATTTCTAACTGTTGTTAGTTTTGATGTCAGATGAAAACTTTGAAGCTAAAAAAGTTCTGTCGCTTAACCGAGGTCACATCACGAGATGCGTAGCAGAGCCTGCATGTGTCGCTATCTATTGATTTATTGGTTTCACTTGCTACTGTCTTCCTTACCAGGGGCTGCTGATACCAGATTTGCTAAGAAGTGAGTCCTGTCCCCAGCACGCTCATCGTCTGCTCAGGGAGGGAACCCAAGGTCAAGCCCGGCAAGAGGCCTTTTCATAATCAAGCTCATACCTGAGTATTAAAAACATGTCTTATGCAAAAAGTCTAGTCAGAAAAAAGTAACTGTACCCCTGTGTTCACTGAAGCTCAGCTCACAACAGCCAAGACAGGCAAACAACCTAAGTGCCCATCAATAGATGACTAGATAAAAAGCTATGGTCTAGACACGCACAACAAAATACTGTGGTGTTGTTAAAAGTGATGAAACTGTGCCCTTTGGAACAATCCGAATGGAACTGGAGAGGATTATGCTAAGGGAAATAAACCAGAAGGAAAAAGAGAAGTACAGGATGGTTTTCATCATATGTGGATTATAAGGAAACAAAACAAACACAGAAAGAAACCCCAACAAAACTCACAAGATGCAAGACAGTGGTTTCCAGTGGGTGGGAGAGGGGAAGGAAGGCAAGGAGGGAGGGAGGGAGGGAAGGAAGGAGGGAGGGAGGGAAGGAAGGAGGGAGGGAGGAGCAAGGTGGCACTAAAGGACATTAGAACTCTGGTGGTGGATTTGGAGTGAAGTAGTCACAGACTAAGGTGCATTTCAATATCCTAAAATGAATGTAGCATTGTGAACACAAGAAATAATAAAACTATTCCTAAAAAACACATACTGTGTAATGTCCATGAAATCATTTAGATTCCACATGAATGCCCTTGGTATTTAGATGAAGTAGGGAAAAGGATGATGTGGTGACTGAGATTAGGAGCTGAGTGATAACTCTCTCTCTCCAGTCTTGTGGAGATTATCTCTTGTCTGAAGCTCTGGCAGCTTCCTCTTGAAATGTGGCTCTCAGTGATCTCTTGCAGCCAATATCTTGGCCCAGGAGGGAGTGAGATTCTCCGGCAGGACTGCAGATTTCTTCTTCTGTAAGAAGCTGGCTCTGGAGAAAGTTATTAAACCTGGAACTTTGAGGTGGGCTAGGCTTTCACTGTCTGGTGAGCACAACTCCGCCCCAGAATTTTCCTTGGAAAATGGAGGCTCTGTCTGTGCAGAACAGCCCACAGTGTCTTTATCCTTTCTCATGTGGCCCCAGCAGGGCCACCTTCTTCTCAAGAATAACATCTATGTTCCATGGTGATGTCCTCCCTTCTGCTGCATTGGACACTGAACCTGGAGAATGAAAACCCAGAGCAGAAACAGTTTCGACACCTAGCATGAGTCAACTAACTGAACCAGAGGGCCATTTCAAGTCCACTCTAGGGCTGGAAAGGACATCACTGCACCACTTGTATGTCTGGACCATCTGAGAGACCTAGGATCCCCTCAATATTAGATGCACACCAATTTTGTGGTAGCCTGTCAGTTTTTTGTATGACTTTGATCATTCAGAATATTCTTCTCTTTTTGAGTGCAATTCTCTCCATGTAGATTTCACCCTCAGGTCCCATGTCTCCTGTCACCCACAGAGTAAGTCTGCTCTCTCCCTCCTAGGGAAGACCTACAGAGATTTTTGAGATAGAGGAAATCCCTGCTCATTAGTCCATTTTTCTCTTGCTGAAGAGGAAGTGATTTTAGTCTTCTCATCATCCCAGTGGTCAAAATATGTCTCATGATAAGGATGGCAAATATCTCAATATCACATCTGCTAAGTGAGTGCAACTCTCTTTCCTCCTGAGACTGACTGTGACCTTAGAATCCTGCCCAGTAGCTTCCAGGCAGTCTATTATAAATCGATGTTCTAATAAGGAAATCAGAATTGTGCAGCCTCTGAGCTCCAGCACCATGCACCCAGGGCTCAGCCCTGGAGAGCAAGGGCACAGCTGAGCAAGACAAGCCCTCATGGAGTTTAGAGCCGCTCGGGAGCCATTTGTGGGGCATGGAGGTAAAAGCTCAGAGTGAACTTGGAATATTGGCTTTTGAGCAGAGGTAGAGGCCTTTTCCAACCCAGTTCTGACTCTCCCCTGATGAGCATCCTTGTCGACCTCCGCCAAACTGAGTCTCCTGTGGGTTTGTCTCTCAGACCCCTTCCACACACCTGGGGCTCCCCTCACCTCTGCTACTGGCTTAAGAGGCCTTGATGGTGGGGCAACAGATACCAGCAGACACTAAATACCCCTGGGAATGCTCCAGCTTCATTTATGCTACAAAAGGGAGTTGCTTTGTAGAGAAGCTTTGGAACCTGCTACTATTTTTTTTGTAATTCAGCGATGTTCCGATGATACCTGAAAATGTGCTCTCTCTCTCTCTCTCTCTCTCTCTCTCTCTCTCTCTCTCTCTCTCTCTCTCTCTCTCTCTCTCTCTCTCTCCCCACCACCCTCCCATCTTAGTAAATGTTTTATTTTCATGCATGTAAATAAAGAGCTTGAGAGACCAGCTAGATTTGCCCACCCATCCTTAAGAAATGTTGGTTCTCCGTGACAATGATAGGGTCTCTATACATAAGGAGGAGGATGCTCTCCCAGAGGCCACCTGGGTGGAAAGTGTCTGGAGAAGAAATTCTGATTGGACTTACACCACACTCTGTCTTTAAAATGATTAGAACTTACAGTGTTTGCCCTCTGCATGTCTGCATTGCTCCTTCCTTGGCTATCAGCAGCTCAGCCCACAGGCTGAGCCTCCCTAACGGAGACTACTGCCCCAGGCTCTTGAGAGAGCTGGGCTGTTTCCTTCAGTCACACAGATAGGTTCTGACCTGTTGAAACAGTGAGGGGAGCAGGAACTGAATTCAAATCATATCACTGCAATAGCAACTTGGAGAAAAGCATTTTCTCTCTGAGTTTGTTTCCACTTCAAATGGTGAGTTGCAGAGTTCACACTCAACAAATTGCATAGAAAGTATGACCTGGCTAATAAGGATGGGGCTCCCCTCATAGGTGAGCTTAGGTAGCCAGTTAACAGGTGATTGAGAAACAGCAGACACAGCTTTACTCTTGGGGGGAAAGGGGAAATGCATATCAAGCTCCTCTTGTTGTGGAATGTGATTCTAGAAAACATGCAGATAAATAAATAAGCCAGTTGGACTCGGTTGGAAGGAGAAAAGACCCTTCTGGTCAAGGGGGATGCACCCTAAGACTTTCTCTGCTGACACAGCCAGTGCTTCTGACCTGATGCTTTTCCCGCCAGCTGGAGAATGGAGACAGGACTGTGAGGTTATTATGGGAAAGCCTGCAGCCCAACTCCTGCCCATGCCCTGGAGCCTGGCTCACACTGCCTTCCAGAGAGCTGGTCCTGATGAGCTGGTCTGATGGAGAAGTGGACTCTCCCACCTGTACTTTGGAAAACTCTGGTCAATGGAAGCTGGTCCTCCCCTGCTTTCTGCGCCCCAGTTTCCTGAATTCCAGACACCACTGAAGGCTGCTTCCGCTTTGGGTCAAGACTCAAAAAGAGCCTCTTTCCAGGTCCTAGATGCCTGCTGACATCAGGTTTCAGAATGAACTGCAGCCAGATGGAAATGCTTCTTCACTGAGGTGCGCAAGGGAGTCGTCACTTCCTCCAGTCACTCATGGCATCGTCTGTGTGGTCACACCAAGGGAGTGGAGCCCAGACACAAGGAAGGGCTCTTAAAATGGCAACACAGCACCAGAAGGTGTGTGGTCTGTTCCCAAGGGAGCCCCCTGCAAGCCCAACATTGTCTACAGAAATTACATGGGGTCTCCTGGTCTCCTAAGTCTCCACTCTGACCACCTGCTTGATTTCTACTAATTCCTTACCTTGCTGGTGCGTACCTGACCTGACACCTTCCACCCCAGCACCTGTCATCATCACTTCTTTAGCCCCTGCTTCCTGGGCTGGTGGTGGTATTTGGCTCTTGCTCTTCTTCTGCAATGAGCCAGCCCCAGTCTGGTGATCCTGTATGATCTGATCCCACCACACAAACACGCATGGGCTGGTAGGTTTAAGCTATGCTGAATCAGACCGCCACAGGAAGGTCATGGAAAGAAAACTATCACGGGAAGGAGGAACAACAAGAAGACTCCTTCAGGTAGGAGGCCAGGAAAGCCCCTTCTGAGAAGGTGACAGTTGAACCTAGATCTTTCAGTTTGATCCGGGGCACAGTTCATGCAAAAGGCCCAGCGTGCGACACAGCTTGCTAAGTAAATGGCTTCCTCAGACACATCTAGTGTCCCTTCTCCTCTCTGATGTCGGTGGAGCTGCAGGGGATTGGTTGGTTCTCCTTCATGCCTCTCTCTCTCTACTTCTCTGTCTCAGGGCTTTCTTCAGAGTCTGGGAAGCCCACTCAGATCTGATGCAGGAATTTTTCCAACATGTAGGGAGAGGATATCCCTGGGGACCCTCAACCAATGAAGGTCAGAAACTCTGGATGCACATCCCAGGCTCCTTTCCCTCCAGGTGACAATCCCAAGGACGACTGGATTGGTCTTCTCACAAAGCCCCTGGGTGTATTCAGCCAGAGGGGCCCACAGTAGGAACTGAACACACAGCATATGTTGACCTTGCCTTCTGCCCTTCTCATCCTGCCCACGCCCTCACTCCTGCATCCCAGGACCACGGCCTTGTCTCAGCTCTGCTTCAGGCCTGATCAGCTGAAGGAATCTCAATGTGGCTGCAGAGAAAATCAACAGGGTTATAATAAGAGCAAGCAGTGAGATCCATTCAAGCCAGGGGTGAACAGGCTAGAGAAAAGACGTGGACTTCAGACTTCAGTGCCTGGGTGGTCAAGATGGTGGAGCCACCCAACCTGTGTGTCTTCAGCCGGCAGTGGACGCTGGACATCTGACCTCACCAGATTCTTTGACCTCTGCTAGTCCAGCTAAGATTCAAGGAAGCCATTGGGATGGCTGCTGGTAAAAATGGGGTCACCGGGGAGACCACAAAATGAAATTTTGACTCAACCCTTATGTAAAGGCCCGGACGTCATCTCCAGCACATTGGATATGGCATAAAAATAACCGCAACTTTCCTGAGTGCTGCCTGTTTTCAACCTGCTAAGCAGTTTTCATAATGAGCTCATTCTCAAAACAACCTTAGAAGTTCTTCTCCCCATTTTATAGATGATGGAAGTGAGGCCCAACAAGCTCTAGCACCAAGGCTGGAATCTAGTGACCGGGTTTCAATGCCATGCTCTTGCCGACCAGCAGCCTTGCCAGGCAGGGTCCTGTGACACCACAGTTCAGGTGCAGGGTCAGTAACTGACCACGAAGATGGAAGCTTGATAACTGGAGGCAGGACGAGCTGGAGAGGCAAAGCTCGATTCCCAGTTTTCAAAGGGACATGCAGCCTCGGTTCATGAGGTCACGGGGAGAGGCCTTCCCCGTGCCTTAGATTTAGCCTCCCATTGGCAGTAACCTTACCCTCTGTCTCATTGCAGCTGCCTGCTATTCAAGAAGAATGTTCCTCAGACTTGTCATCTTCTTGGAAGGTCTGAAGGGAAAGGACTCCAGGATGCAAGGACAGGAGTCTTAGCTTCTTGTCATGTAGAAAAGGAAGCACAGCGCTGCCTCTGTCTGCAGGACATGCTTCTGTGTACAAAACATGCCTGATCTGGGGGTGGCAGTGCTGAGTTGGAGTAGAGCAGGCTGCGGGAGTCCCCTCTCACATAGGATCCAACAAGATCAGAGACGTTGAGGCAGGATCATGTGGCAGAAAGACTAGCTGCTGACGTGGACTCAAGATGCCTGCTCTTGCCCAAGTTCTGCTTCCAACTGACCTTGAATCGCCGTGGGCTCCACATGCCCCTTGGACACTGACGTTGCAGGTTCTGAGGTATGGAGGGAACAGTCTGAAGAGAGAAGGAGTCTGACTCTCTGTGCACGTCATCAGAGCAGAGATTAAACTCCTAGTAGCACTGGACCAGGCAATAAATGCCTAGAACGTTCTGCCCCTGAGCATATGTTAAAGTATTTAGTCAATGCTGATCAGTACAAGTACTGCAGTCAAGTTGGCTTTCTCTTTGGTCTTAGTCCAATGGATTTCACATCACTTGGAGCTTCCATCTGGCACTTTCCAAGCTGGAGTTCACTGACTGCTCGTTGGCTTCTGTGATGTCCCTTCCCACCTCCAGTCCTGGCCCACTTCTTTCTTCACTGTCCCCAAAATCAGTGAGGAGGCAAAGGGGCACAGCTCGCAACACTGTTGGAGGAGAGCCAGCCTCACCAGGTGATCCAAGAGACAGATGAAAGGGCACCAGGCCCAGTGAGAGGAGACCTGCTCCTGACCACTGTCACCTTGAACACGTCTTCTTGACTCTTTGGTCTGGTTCTCCCAGCTCTGCCATGAAGGGGTCCTCCCCTGTCTGATAGCATTGTGCCAACATCTGAGGATTCCAACATGCAGACTCCAGACTCAAGAGAGAAGGATCTGGGTGGATTACTCAAAGCTGTGAGATAATGAACGGAGGGGCTTGCCTCAGGGTCAGGGACAACAAGAATTTTCATTGAAGGGGAGAAAATCTGCAATGCAATCTGACATCAGGTTTCTAAGGTCAAAGATCAGGCCTTTTCCACATGAGCCAATCCCGCTGCTTGAGAGGAAGCAGGAAAGAGGAGTAAACGAAGGCTCCAGATGTGGATGGATCTGGGTTCAAATCTCACCTTTACTCCTAGCTGACTGTGTGATGCTGGAATCCACTTCACCTTCCTAAGGCTCAGTCATACACTTTGTAATGCGGCTTGTCTCAGACAACTGTGATAATTAAATTGCGACAGGGAATTCTCTTTACACGCATTGTGTTAAAATGAGGGAGGAAGCTAGTTTGGGAAAGCAAGAGGAGGCATTTCACACGCGCATTCATTCATCTTATCTTCGTGTGTCACTCACTGGCCACACAGGCCTGAACTAGACAGCTCCTGATTCAAGGAATTCCATGTCTGTGTGAGAAATCAGACACACATAGATTATTAGCCCCCCTGAATGATCAGACAGATGCAAGTTAGAACTTCACTTCGCTTCTAGAAACACACTGTAGAAAGAGTTACCTGGGTGCCCATGGAAACACAAAATTCTGGCAATTAGCTTAAAAATTCAAAAAAAAAAAATGAAATGTCCTTCAATAGAATAGCAAATAAAATACTGCTGCTAAGAAATTAGAATCACCATCCTGCAGTCTTATCAAGACTGAGTGAAATGCAGTTGGCAAATTATATAGCATTAGATATCATTTGATTAGATTTTGAAACACTCAGAATATCTTGTAATTTTTAGAAATGTGTGCATGTGTGTGTATAAAGGTAATTTAAAACAGACTAGAAGAATCCACATCAAACTCAAGAACCTAGTTGCTTCTAGAGAACACAGGAAGAAGATGGGTCTAAGGGATAATGGTCAAAGGGGATAGAGAGTTCATCTGTCATGTTTGCAAAGAGTAAAATAAATATGACAAAATCTTAGCAGTGTTCACTTGGGTAGGGGTGATTTGTGGAATCAAATCTTTATAGATATCAGCATATTTTTGCTTTTCAAAATGAAAGCAAAATATAGCAATTTGTTTTTCAGAGAAGAATGATGGACATACCCTCTCTCTGTTCATCTAAACTGACCTGGAATGGATGTTGAAGACATGCTCAGGGGGCAGGCAGAAAGCTCAGAGCTGACAGATGGCACGAGGGACCATAGTTGGTTGATCACGGTGATGAACTTTGTCCTGAAGAAATGTAGGCCTAGTTTTCATTTCTGGATTTTGCACTTACTAACACCACAAGGTCATGATACAATCATGCATCAACTCTGAAACATAATGCTTTGCTTAATGAATCTGGGTCTTCCTGGCAGAGGTCAGATGAAATGTGGATTTTCAATTCTCTATCATTTATATTTACTTTCAGTCAATAATTTAAATAGACCTCTTAGAACTTCTCAGTCTTTCTAGGAAAACAAACAAACAAACAAATCTCAAAAATGATGGTTTTCTGCCTGTCATCCTCATTGCTTCTCCAAGATGGGGTCTGGGTATAGTTTACACAACCTTATGCAGAAAGGGAAATGCCGGCACAAGGCCTGCATTAGATTGAGGTCAGAAATAACACCCTTGACCTACTCAATTGCAGACTGACCTGCAACTGAACTGTGGGGATGGGCAGGACTTGAAGTGGGCTTTCTTTCCTTCTGCTCTACACTCCTCTTCCCTTTCCCTCTCTCGCTCCCTCCAACCTTCTCTCCCTTTGCCCCCTCCCTCTCTCTCTTCCTTTCCTTTTCCCTCTCCTCTCTCTCCCTGGATAGCTCAGTCCCATCCCCTTTATACCTTTGTGAGGTCTACCTGTGAATCCATTCAGTCTCAGTCCAAATCAAATGGTCTGTTTTCTCTGGAACCTTCCCTACAGAAGCGCCTTGCTTCTGCTCTGATAGGACCTTCTACCAGCACCCATCCCGGCTCCCAGCTCCCCACAGCACAACAGGAGCCCTGGGTGACCTGAGAAGCCCAAGCTTCTAAGCATCCCTCAGCCTCACAAATGCGACACTGCCACTTTTACTCTGAGATGACCACCTTGACATTAGAGTGGCATTCTGCAAGGTGGCTCTGCCTGGCAGTTCCCTGGGCAGGAAGGAGAAGACCCCCCTCTCTTCTGGGTGCTTCTTTCCTATCCACAACACTTCCCTTTTCTTGGTCAAATGCCCACACAGGATAGTTCAATCTCCTCTTTCCTCTCCCCTTCCAGACTTCTCCTTTCCATAAAGTCCTAGGCTAGGCTGGTGGTTCATTTGATGTGTCAACTTGACTAGGCTAGGGAACCCAGAAAGTTAGGCACACAGGCTGGTTGCTGCTGTAGAGCTATTTGTTTTAGGTGAGACTAACATTGTGATCAACAGGCTTCGAATAAAGGAGATTGAGCTTTACCTAATCAGTTGCAGGCTCCAGGAAAAGACTGACTTCACTCAAGCAACAGGGGATTCTGGAAGCAGAATGGCCTCAGACTCAAGCTGTAATGTCAGCTCTTCCTTGAGTTCCCAGTCTTGTTGGTTCATCCTGCAAGCTTTGGAAAGATGATAGGTGAAGATAGGTACATCTATCTTATTGGTTCTGTTTTTCTCTGCAGAACCCTCCACAACTGGTAAAGGGAGGGGCAGGATTCTCCTTTCACTGTGTCTTCTTTCTTCTCAGAATCAACCTCCTACCTGAGCCTTGTGGTGTAGAGGGGTATAGACTGAGTCTTCTCTGCTGCATCTTTTAATTTTTCTATTTAAAATTTTTTCTTTGCTTTACCTTGCCATATGATTTTCAGGATGCTGAATTTTCACCTCAATCTGGGTGAATATTGTTCTTAATCTTTGACGTGATCAACAGGAGATGAAGGAAATCCTTTTCTTCTCCATCAGGCCCAGTTAACAAGTCTTATTGTGGAGGTCAGTTACCTGTCCTTTGAGATAATGAACTTGACAGAAGAGGAGGAGGTTGCAAGGAAACCAGGACTAAAGGGAAGAGAGTCAAATTTGTTATTAGAAATCAGTGTTGCCATTACATATATAATCTTGGACAAGTCTTTCCACTTCTCTGAGCCTCTATTTATAAATTTGCTCAATCAAGATATGATCATTATTAGTATTCCTCATATTTTGGAAACTCTGCTCAGTGCTGACCACAGTGCAAAGTGTAACTAGGATCGTGAGGGTTAGAGTTCTGAGGTTTTGCAGGGGTGGGGACTGGATGATGATTTAGAGTTCAGAAGTCACAGCTGGGGTCATAGGAGATTGCATGTACAGCACATATGTGTCAGTGGCCCAAATCGTAGAGGGGCTAAGATGCAGGGGAAGACAGAATGGCAACAGGCAAGTGGTCAGCTCTGAAATGACGGACCAGTGACTTGGGGGCAGTGTGATGCAGTTGAGAGACAGGAAGTGGTGACAGTTGCTTCCTCCCGCCTCTTTTGTCTCAAGTAAGTGATCTCAATAAGTTTGCTTTGATCCCAAAACAAACAAGCAAAAATTGGGTTGGTTTCCCTTACCTGCCAGATAAGGAATGAATGCTGTAGCAAATCCACCTGGGGAGTTCGAGAAGGATGGGAAATTCCCCTAGAAGCCCAGAATGAACTGAGGCCAAACTGTGGACTTTTTCTGAGCAAACATTTTGAGAGAAACCAAAGTGATGATGAGGTAGAGAGCGGCTGGGGCTGTCCCTCTGCATGCCAGCAAGGCTGATGAACACAGGGATTAGTACAAATGAATCATTGCTAGGCCTGTCCCTGAGAGCTCACCCGTGGCACCCAGTGAGTACCGGATCTCCAAACATGCTGACAAGTCACCCACCAGGCCAGGAGTTAGACCGAGGGCGTCCGGAATTGGGGGGAGGAAAAAGCGGGAAGTGGAGACGTGGGGCCTACCCATTCCCAGAATTCATGTTCTCCTATCGGTAAGATCATTTCCTACTTTTCCAGAAAGGGGGTGGGGTGTCTAGAATCTAGGTGAATGGTGCCTGCACTCTCAGCCTTCTGTCTCCCTTGCCATAGCTAGAGATGCCTGTCCCTCTGTGATTCCCATTGTGACAGCAGAACAGAGAGGGATGCTCTCTGGTGGGATGCCTAGGACAGAAGAGGGGCAACTAGCTTGCTTTGGGTGCAACAGTAAGGACAAACCGAAGGTCTTAGGGCTTCTGCTTTAGACGGAACCTGGAAGAAAGTACAAGTGGGGAATCTAAATAACAGTAGTAGAATGTATTAGTTTCAGCATCTAGGTTTCTATATCCTGTCATATTAAACAGCTTTGCAAAGTGCCACTATTGGGGGAAACTGGGTTAAGGGTACACAGAACCTCTGATTTCTTTTTTAAAAAGAACAGATTTGTTGAGATAAGAGTCCTGTACCATCCAGCTCCCTCAAGCAAAGTTCAGTGGCTTTAGTCTGTTCAAAGCTGTGTACTCATCACCACCATCAATTTTAGAGCATTTTGATTATCCCCCAAAAGAAATCCACATCCTTTATCTACCACTCCCCAAACCCCTCAGGCTGCAAATCCCATACAATCAACTATGAAACTCTTCTGTCTCTAGATGTGCCTGTTGGGCTCTTTCGTGTGGAATCATGGTGTGTAGAATGTGTGGTCTTTGGTGCCTACTTTCTTTCAGGCAGCATTTATAGTAGCAAACATTAATACTTTGTTTCTTTTTATCAATAAATAATGTTTCATTGTATGTACAGGCCATATTTTATTCAGTTTTTTATCAGTTGGACATTTGGGCTGTTTCCACTCTTGACTATTAGGGATAGTCACGTGTCCATCAGCGAATACGAAAATTCATGTGCCAGCTTTTGCGTGGCCTCCCATTTTCAATTCTCGAGTGTATACCTAAGAATGGAATTGTTGAATCATATGATAATTCTGTATCCATTTAACCTTTTGACAAAATGCCGGACTGCTTTCCAAAAGTGCTGACCCATTTTCTATCCCCACCAGCAGTGTATGTGGACAAGGATTTCAATTTCTCCACATCCTCACCAATGCTCATTATTATTTTTCCTGTTTTTTATTCATTTTTTTTTTATTATAACCGCCCTTGCAAGTGAAGAGTGGTATCTCATTATCGTTTTAATTTGCATTTCCCAGATGGCTAATGCGTGTCTTTGGTGTGTTTACTGCACTTTGTATGCTTTCTTTGGAGAAATACCTGTTGAAATCCTTTGATGAGTTATTTTTTTTTTAAACTGGGTGAGTCATATTCTCATTGTTGACCTCTGCATTATTTCTCACAATTGCATGACTCTGAAATTACCTCAACAAAAATTTCAATTTTATATTTTCAAAAGACATTGGGGGAACATGGAAAAGAATTCATAAAAAAAAAGAAGTGGTATTTTATTAATCAGGCTATGCAGTTGGTGACCAAGCATATGAAGAGATGTTCAACATCATTAGCCTTCACGGAAAAGCAAGTTAAAACCACAATGAGATATAACTGCACACCTGTCAAAATGGCTAAAATAAAAATTAGTGATTAAACCAAATATTGGTCAGAGGACAGAGAAATTGAGTCACTCCAACATTGCTGGTGGGGTTGTAAAATAGTACAACTACTCTGGAAAAGTCTAGTGGTTACTTATAATAATAAAAAATAAAACCCACACGTATACTGCTCCACAATCCAGCAATTGCACTCAGACATTTACGCCAGAGAAAGGAAGACTAATGTGCACACAGAACTAGTACATGATTGTTTACAAACCCTTTAGTCATAGTCAAAAATGGGAAATAACCTGGATATCCTTCAATAGATGAAGTGTTAAACCGAGAACAGAATAGGACTGAACCATAAAAAGAAACAAGTTACTGAGAGGTTGAAAACTTACACGAATCTCCGGAGAATTATGCTGAGAGTAAAAACCAGCTAAACAGGTTACTATTGTCTGATGCCATTGATGTAAGATTTGGAAATGACAAAGTTAGAGAAATGGTGGACGGTTCTGTGATGGTCAGGGATGGGACGAGGTGCAGGGGAGAGAGCAGGTGAGACTGTGAAAGGCCAAAGGGAGGGGACAGACCTATGGAAATGTTCTGTATCTTCAGCATATCTGTGTCAGCATCCTGGGGGAGATACTGCTGTGCAAGATGCTACCACCAGAAAGATGATATACCCTATCTCTTGCATTTCTCCATTATTATTTCTTACAATGGCGAATCTACAATTATCTCAAAACGAAATTCAATTTGAAGGCAGTGCCTTCCTAGATCCACTTATAGCTCTACCAGTTATTGATTGTGTGATTGGGAAAACCAACATCGCCAGTGTTTCCTCCAATAAAATGAGGAGATTACCTACACAGATGGCTACAATACGTATCACATGGAATAAATGTGAAAGAGCCTATAACTAACAAAGCATTTACTGCTACTACTACCATTACTTCGACAACTATTAATAGAGGCACTTCTGGCCTCCATCTATATCCCTTAGTGATGCTTTCATGTCAGAAATGTCCACCAATCACCACTGGACTTTTCCATTGATGATGGAGCCACTGTGAGAAAGATGGCAGAACACACTCATTCATATTCAGGAGAGAGCACTGAGAGGTTGCTTCATGAAATCATTCAGGCACTTTGAAGGACTCCAGATTGGAAGGAAGCAGATCTAAGTCTGGAGGTCTCTCAGAGAGGTGGGACAGGAGATAGAGCACACTGGAATCAGGTCACCAGTGGCATGCACTTTTGGTTCCTGGAAGGGGGGACTTTTGACTGACCTACATGAGTATAGATTTACTCTTAACCTCATAGTCTAGGGAAGACCACGTTACTCCTGACAAATAGAAGGAACACAGCTGGTGTGAGGACCACCCACATAACATCACTTGCTATTTCCAAAATGCCAGGCATTCTTGCACCACTGTCCTCATTTCTACCAAATTCATTTAACACCAGATGGTCATTTACTTACTTTTTCATTAACTCAAGCCTCTTCTTTACTTAAATAACCTTATTTGTTAAAGAGAACAAAAAGCAGAGGCACTTTGGTTCACATTGTCTCATCTTTGAAAGCAGCATGTTTTGTACAAGGTGTAGGATGGTTTAATTAGTAGAATTGTTTTCCTTCTGAATGGAATTTATAAAATGATGTTTTTATAATCAGCAGCACTTTAGGTTCTATTAAATATAGAACGTCATTTCTTTAACTAGAAACCCGGGGTTGCTTATGAAAAAAAAAAAAAGAAAACCATTTAAACAAATGCATTTTATTAAATCACATCTTAATTAAATTTACAACATAATTAAATTTCAGCTGGAGTGTGCTGCTTGCAAATATTTTTGCCTGAGGCCTTCTCCTAATCTACTAAAAAAGGGAAATTTTGTGAACAAATTGGGTTAGCCATGACTTACTAGCACCAAGCAGAGAGGATCTTCATGATGTCAGATAGTATATGAAAGCACAGTATTAATACTGATGCTGTACACAACCTAAACTGTCTCCATTAGCAGGAAGTGTCTGATTTTATGAAGCACTAGTGAAAAAGTAAGGAGGACCCTAACAGACAAGACCTGCATGCCCACTTCCGGGAACTGGAGGTGATGTATTTGCCACTGCTCAGAGAGTATAAGAAACACAGTTATTCCACATGAAGATCCAATGCAGTACTTAGAAATGTCAAGTAGAACTATGTGTGAAGAGTGGGCTAAGAAAAGAAACTGATTGGGATATATATCACCGCATCATACATGTAAATTAAAAACTTACACCTTCACCATACTCACTACACATTTTCAAAAATAAACACATCTTTACAGTAGGGGGATAAGGGAGAGGGACGGAGAGGAGATCAAGCATTCAGGGAAGAAAAATAATAGGAATAAAATAAAAATAAAACAAGAGGGACAGTTTGGACCAATGATAATACTGTGCCCTGAGATGATGCATATGAGTAAGTCAACTATTCATATAAAAAAATAGTACAAATGTAAAGTTCCTAGATGTCACCTGGTTCTATAGTAGGCACTTGATGAATGTCAATTGCTTGCCTTTGGGTGGTATACTAAGGTTGTTGATAGTGCCTTCAAGAATTCCAAGTGGTACTGTTTCCCAGTGACTGTCCTTAGGTAGATGCACCCATAGAAGTCCCCTGGGTTGGTCTGGGCCCCTCACCTATTCACACACAATCCGGACTCCTCCAATTAAAGATACCTCATCACCAACAATCACCACTCCCCTAATAACACGGGGCATCTGAAGCCAGACTGACTCTCTTGAAACAGGCTCACAGACAGTAAGAGCAGATTTAGGTGACCTCTGCTTAGGGATTCAGTCCATTCATGCTATTATACAAATTGGAAACTGAGACCAGAGAAGAGAAGGGACTTCCCTTCCTTCATGATGTGATGGACTCACATGGTGAATTAAGGTAATTTCATAACTAAAACAAAGTTGGTTTCCTTCCACACGTGCATACACCTTACCCCTATCCATAGAGAGTCTGTAATGTTTTTTATCTGACCTACCAATATACATAAAAGGCCAGACCATTGAGCTAGAACTTCCATCCTTGATGGGCACATACTCCTGCCTAGGGTGTGCCTCCATCCCCTAGGGACTGAGACAGAGGGGACCAGGAAATTACCAGAGGAAAATGAAGTGATAACAGCCAATGGTGTCATTTCTTAATGACATTATCAATAACAATGACCTATACCCTGGAAGATAGATGAAAGGCAGGCCTGTGCTTGGCTTAGCATCTCTGCCTCAGAGACAGGATGGGTGAAAGATGTGAGAAAAATAGTGGTCAAAATCAGGGGTCATCATCCCCCTTCTTTTTCTTCTTCCCCCGTCCCTCCTCCTCCTCTGTTTTCACTATCCCCACCCTCATCATTCTCTTCATCATCCACATCATCCTCATCAGTTCAAACTGAGCATTGACTCTATGCCAGGTCTGCCATGGGTGTTAGCTAAGAAGATAAGACTCTTGCCCAAGATTACAGCTCATCTATGGCAGGGATAAGATTCAACATAACTTGTTTTTAACCCCAAATCTGTGTTCCTGACCCCTATCCCTCAGCCACAAAGGCTCTGGAGAGGGGGAACCACTCTAGCTGTGCTCTGGACTAGTCTGCTGTGGTTAACGTGGACTCCTCAATTGAGATATACATGTGTCATAAGCCATTTTATGAATATGCTTCATATTCCAAAAGAGCATACTATTGTCTCCTTTTTATAGACACTAAGAGGCTTAGAAATGCTATGTATTCATAAAGTCAATAATTTATACAGCTAACAAGGGATTGAAAGGGATTTAATACAATATGTCTATTTCCAAAGACTCAGTCCCTCCCCAGCCTGCTTCCTTAGACTCAAGAAGAAAACAAGAGGTGCTGTGAAGTTTTAAAAAAGAGAAAGCTTCCCCTATGATCCTTCTACCTTTGAGTATTTGCCCACAAGATACAAAACATTAATTTGCAGAGATTTATGCACCTCCATGTTTGTTAAAGTCCTATTCACAATAGCTAAGACCTGGAAACTACTGAAGTGCCCAACATCGCATGGATGAATCAGGAAGATATGGTACATACATACATTGGAATACTACACAGCCCTTAGAAGAGATGAGACCCTGTCATTTTAATCAACATGGATGGAACTAGAGGGCAAAATCCTAAGTGAAGCAAGTCAAAAGAAGAAAGATAGACACCAGGTGACCTCACTCATAGGTGGAATGTGAATAGACAAAAAAAGGAACACATGAAACATAACCAACCCTTGGACAATTGCAATAGAACTGAGGTTCCTAATAGGGAATGGAAGAGGTAGCGGGTGGGGGACAAGTGGTGGTAGAGCCCACCAGACAATGGTGAAGAACACTTGGTGATGTGGTGGAGGGTAGGGGAGAAAAAAAGAAAAGAGAAAGCCAAGATTTGAAAGAGGGGTAAATCCAAGGAGATTTCATGTGCCTCTATCACTTGACATAGGTCTTAAATGAAGGGTGTGACTTCCTCTGATGGATGAGGGAGGACATTTCTGGTGGAGAGCACATATAGCAAAGGTATTGACTGAAAACTATAACACATGCTTCATTGCTCCATGCCTTGAGCCCCACGGTTGGTTAGAAACTCAAGCATGCAAAGGGGAACAGATAGATCAGTGTAATGGATGCTCTGTGTGGACATAGGGAAACCCCAGTCATCAGTTGAGGAATCCAAGAGAACCACCACAGACTAGTCCAGAGCACAGCTAGAGTGGTTCCTCCTCCTCCCCAGAGCCTTTGTGACTGAGGGGTAAGGGTCAGGCACACAGATTTGGGGTTAAACACATGTTAGGTTGAGCCCTAACACTTCCATAGATGAGCTGTAATCTTGGGCAAGAGGCTTATCATCTTAGATAACACATAGAGTAGACCTGACATATAGTATATGCTTAGTTTGAACTGATGAGGATGATGAAGATGATGAGGAGGATGGAGATGGGGAAAACAAAGAATGGGAGGATGAGGAAATGAAAGGGGATAATAAGGATGTGAATATCTTACACTCTAGAGAGGAGGGTGGTTTCATGAGTCAAGTTCCTGAAGAATAAGGAGTCATTCTGTCCAGCTGGTAGAATTTTGCGAAAAATTCTGGAAACACACTCAAGAATCTCTTTATGGTCCAGACTCGTGGTTTCTGATTGTCTGTATTGTAATGACACCTTGATAGAGCTATAAAAACTAATAACGATAAACTTGCATTGAGAAACCCCATGTGTTAAATCCCACACTAGGTGCCAGAGACTCTAAAAGGAATTAGACTGAGTTCTTACTTCCCCCACTTCTGGTCTATTGGGTGAGAGGGGAGACTGGGAAGAGAAAAGACATCCAGGCAAAGATCTATAGCAGAAGACCACCAACCTGAGTGCTAGATGGAGCTTTGAATGACAAAAAGGATGCTGGGAGTTGGGAGAAGGGGTGGAAGAAGAGATGGGGAAGGCACTTCTGATTAGATTCATTGCAAGGACTTAGTTTCACTGAATCTGAGAGTAGACTAGAGAACCAAGTTTAAAAAGAACAGACACAGGGCAGTTTCAGGACTCCTGGTAGCAGGAAACAACTGATGCTTTTGGTCATGTATTGGAATAAAGGCACTCCAACTATTTCTCCATCTTTAATCTTTTGCTTAGGATTCAAGTCCTAGAGATTCATTCTTCGATTCTAAGAAGGCAGGACAGCAGGAACTTCCATCATGGAAATGATGGAAAAAAAATCTGATCAGTTTTGCCAACATAGAGAAAAGATAGAGATTGCTAAAAATAAATCAATATTGATTGTAGGTCAGGCAGATACAAACTGAACTCAAACAGTCTGACTCCAGTACTCATATGACACTGTTTCGACAGGAGTTTGTGGTAGAGGAATGGTAGAGGGCAGTCTTCTTTCACTGGAGTTCATTTCTCAAAGGACTCTATGCAGGTAGTCTCATCTGTCCCTCCAAATCAACCAGTATTCCCCCATTTTATAGTTTCATGGCTCACCATTCTTTTCTCTCAGGGATATTAACACAATTATGAAGTCACTGTTTATATACTTCCATGTATATTATCAGACTCTAAATTTGTTAAGGTCCCAGTCTATATACCTATATCCATGCCCATGTTCATATTTCTATTATCTATATCTCGATATCTATTTATCTATATATGGAGATACATACTACAGTCTCTGCACCTATCTATCAGTGTATATAAAACCATTGTTTTTGGTGCTCAGCACAATGCCTTGTATAAGACAGGTCCCCCAATCTTTGCTAAGGAATGAATGCATGAATGAACAGATGAGTGAGTACGTTGAAAGCCAGGAGTCGAAACCCTATTTCAGGCTCCTCCATCTTTATTTCTACTAAAGCAACCAAGACATGAATAAGAAAATTGGGGATTCCTCCATTTTTCATAAGCATAAAAACACTGTGAAGATTCCAGGACTGATTGTTCAATGCATCATCTCTCAAGGGACATCACTGGAACATTACTTGGCTTCTCACACAGGTTTTAAAGCCATATCTGCTTTCCTCCTTAGGAAAGCTTTGATAGAAATGGGGGATGGTCTTGCCTGAGTCTGGGGCTCATGTTGGGTATGACTATGGAGATTGAAGCTCTGGTCCAGTTTTCTGATGGAACTTCTGACTATCTTTATTACTACTCTGGGGTCCCTGGAGTTGGTGGTGGAGAGTAGCGAGTTGTTCCACAGCTCTGAATCAGGGTCGCTTGCGTATCATGCTGTCAGAGCCACATCAAAGACTGGAGTTGGGTGGTTGGGTCTACACAAAGTCCTGGGGACTCACAGTTCAAGAGGCTTGGGGCTCCTGAGGCAGCCACCCGCTCCCTTGGGGACCAGGTACTTTCCTGAAGAGAACACATCATGCAGCTCTTCCTGTGCTTTTACTGTAAACTCTTGGTTTTATTGCACACCTAAGAGAAAGGACAGAGTGGAAGGAAAGAGAGTTAGTGACACAGGGGAGGTTTGGAGGAAGCACAGTACAGAGCAACAGATTCTTATATGTTCAGAGCTGTGAGTGACAGGAGACTGAGGTTCGGAGAGGGAAAGCAAGGGTCCATAGACCTGAGAGCAGAGGAGGTAGGCCTGAAAGCCCAATGCCCATCTGTCATCCATCCCTCCATGTCACCAGGTGCCAGGCATCTTAGAGACTTACCGAGACTTTTAGAGTTGATATCAGGACCAACTGTCACATCACCAGCGGCAGGGCAGAGGTTGGGCATGGGGAGGGTTCATTGTTGCTAAACCAGGATAATCCCAGTCCTAGTGAGACACATGGTGACCTTAGTCTTAGAAAACACAGAAACAAATAAGCCGAGGTCTCTGCCCTTGCAACATTCCTAGTCCAGTTGTGGAGACAGGCTCAGGGGCAGCTCCACTTCACTCCAGAGCGACATGGGGGGTGCTGGGTGCACCGAGTGAGGATCCGATGGGCAGGACAGGAAGAGTGGGGCAGGCAGGGGTCAGTGAAGCTTTCCTGGCCTTCAGGGGGAGAATTGTGCACTGGAGGATGAGATAACAGATAGCCGCAAAGAAGAGGGACAAAAGCCTCAAGGCAGGGAAAATCTAAGGGGTAATCCTGGTGAGTCACCCCTGAAACTGAGGCTAAGCTCACCTGAGACTGTTTTCAGAGAAGTAACTGGCTCCCCAGAGTCAGGAGCCAACACAGGGCTGAGCACAGGAGAGCCTGTACTTAATGAATAGCAGTGGATCCTAACTGTGGAGTCTCCAGTCTTAAAGAAGCTCAAAAACATCTAATACCAGTGTCTCTTACTACCTAGGAGTTTGTGCAGAAATGCCCCCCTGAAGACAGCTTACAAAGCAGTGCCTCCCAAATATCCCATATTCAGAAGTGAAGAAATCCTACACTGAGACCCGAGGACAGGTGGCCAGGTGACTTTATCTCTCTATAAAAAAGACTTACAAGAAATTATTGCAGAAGATGATGAGGGCAGATACTGAGGACTTTATAGAGAAAGGGATTTGCTGATTCATCCTACTCTGCTCTTCCACCCCCACCTCCCACCTCACCCAAAGGAAGGACCCTTCAAGAGGGTATCAGAGTTTGACCTGTGACTCCTGGGGAGTGCAGTTTTGAACTGAAGGGAAATTTTATCCTCTGGACCCTTCAAATATTAACATCACTCTTTTGTCTAAAATTGACTACAAATCAAAACATTCGGAATATACCTGCTTTTTTTACTCCTTAAATTGGTTTAGAGATTTATCCTTGATGCCCATAGAGATCTGTTCATTCCATTTATTTATTTATTATTTGCAAAATTGTTTCATGTTATTAAATTAAAAATTATAATTGCATTCCATTTTAAAATAATTTTAATTAAAATTTTATTAAACGTTTTATTAAATTTTATTTAATAAAAATATCTTAAGCACCATAGTATCCTGGACCCACTCCTCCACTTCTCTCCCACCACCCTCATTCCCTGCTCCCTCTAGAGGCCACAGTTCAGTTGTCTAAGTCCAGTAGTGTAGTTTAATGTTGTTTTATCCATTCATTTGTTTTGTTTCCTTATATTTCACATGTAGGTGAAATCATCTAATATTTGTTCTTCTTTCATTTACTTCATTTAGAGTAAGCCCCCTAGAGTTCCTTCCATTTTTCTGTAAATGGAAAATTTTCATCTGTTTATAGCTGAATAGTATTCAATTATGTATCTATACCACATCTTCTTTAACCAATCTGCTATCTATGGACACTTCGGTTGTTTTCCTATTTTAGTTATTTTAAATAGTGGAACAATAAACTCGGGGTATAGATACCTTTTCAAGTTAAAGATTTCATTTTCTGTGAATACTCAGAAATAAGGTTGCTGTATTATATGGTAGTTCTAGCTTTAATTTTTTGAGGAACCCCAATACCTCAATACTTTCCATAATGATACCAATTGCTAATCCCACTAATGATGTATGAGGGTTCCTTTTTACCCCATCCCCACCAACACTTGTTGCTAGCCTTTTTGGTGTAAGTCATTGTCACAGAGGTGAGGTGATATCTCATTGTGGTTTTGCTTTGTTTGTCCTGAATGAGTGATGATGACCATGTTTTCATGTGACTGTTGGCCATCTGTAGTATCTCTTTGGAAAGGTATATGTCAGATCTTCTGCTCATTTTTATAGTTGTTTTTGTGTGTGTGTGTGTTTTTGTTCTTTAATTGTTTTGTTCTTGGATACTAACCCTTTTTCAAAAGTGCAAATATCTTCTCCCACTCAGTAGGCTGTCGTACTGCTGATATTTTCTTTCATTATGAAGAAGCTTCTTTGGTTAATATTGTCCCATTAGTTTATTTTTCGCTATCATCTGTGTTTTATGGTTTCAGATCTTGCAACTAAGTATTTCATCAATTTTGACTTTATTTTTGTGTATGAAGTTATAGACTAATCCAGTTTCATTCCTTTGCCTGTGGCTATCCAGTTTTCCAACACCATTTGTTGAAGAGATTTTCCTTTTCCATTGTATGGTCATGACTCCTTTTTTGTAGATTAACTGTAAATATAAATGTAGGTTTATTCTGGGGTCTCTATTTTTATTATAGTTCCATACTGGTTTTTTTTAAAGGAAACGTATAAGCAGGAATGAAAGCAAGTAAGTAGGAAGGCAGGAAGAGAGAACAGTTATCATTTTAATTTATTTTTATTTATTGTTCATCATGGTAGTCCCTCCCACCCCCAGCCCCAAGACACAAACCTAGGTCCTTGGGATGTAATGTGGACTATGCTCTCAGCCAGCGGCAGCAGACCTAATTACTACTCCAATAGAGTGCATTGGGTACCATACTGTTTTAATTACTTTTCCTTTGTTGTATAGTTTAAAGTCAGGTAACATGATGCCTCCATTTTTCTTTTTATAAAGATTTCTTTAACTATTCTGGGTCTTTTGTGGTTTTGTATAATTTAAGCATTATTTGTTCTAGTTCCTTAAAAATATCATTAGAATTTTCATAGACATGCATTGAATCTTCATATTACTTTAAGAAAGATGACTATTTTAACAATATTAATTCTGCTCATCCATGAACACAGAATATCTTTCCTTTTGTTTCTGTTGTCTTCTATTTCTTTTAACAATAGCCTATAGTTTTCATTGTACAAGTTGTTGATTTTCTTTGTTGAATTTATTCCTAGATGTTTAATTGCTTTTGGTGCAACTGTGAAAAAATTGTCTTCTTAATTTCTTTTTCTTATAGATCATTGTGTATAGGAATTCAGTAGATTTTTATACTGATTTGTAGCCTGCTACTTTACTGCTTTTAATAAATTTTCATGAAATCGCTATAGTTTTCTATATATATTATCATATCATTTACAAATAGTGTTAATTTCACTTTTTCAATCTGGATTCCTTCTATTTCTTGTTGTCATTTAATTTTCTGACTAGTTTGTTCCTTGTAACTACTATATGGTATGCCATGGCTTTTTGTTTACCCGTTTTCATGCTTTATTTTTTCTCTCAAAAATGAAAGACATCTTTGAACATATAAATATTATTTTAAAAGTCTGTTACAGAATGATGATTTGGACAAATCACTCTGGTTGTAGAGTGCAGGTTAGATAAGTCAAACAGAAACAAGAGGCAAGGAGAGAGTGACCCTGATTTGAGATAATAATGACCTGGTCACACAAATGGTGATTGGGAGCCAGACTACATAGCCAGTTACTCAAAACCCTATTTTTTTTCATGATGTCTATCATATATAGCCAATATAGACCTGCCAAGACATTAGACAGGGTATCTGTTGAGAAATGGATTAAAGGTTTACATAGATTGAGGTGCAGATTCAATATCTTAAAAAGCATGTAGCACTGTGAAATAATAAGATACTTTTGAAAAATCACTTTCATGGGATACCTGAGTTAATAAATATAAGTGATACTCTGGGTCAGGATGAGGAGGAAATAATCTTATTGCGTTATATCTGTCAAAGGTCTGTAAAGCAGTTCACTGAGAAAGAAAAAGACCATTTGATATAGGCGTACAGAGTGGGTCCTCTGGGAGAAGTGAGAAGAGGACTCGATTGTTGCTCACTGAAGTTAGAAAGAGCTAATAAGATTATTTCTCTTCAGTATGGATAGGAAAGCCCAAACCTAATCAGAGATTCAGGGAAAGGCAACCAGGGCAAGTTACCTTGAGAAAAGGGTGACCTAGGCTGGAATATATGTTTAAAGCTAACATGGCGGGGGGGGGGGGGGTTGGTTCAAAGGCAACTCTCTTAAAAATTGCATGAGGGGAGTTGCGCACTGGTTCTCAGTGGTTAAGTCCACAACTCCTGATGACGTGGTCCATCTAGAGCACAAGAAACCAGGCAGGGACAATCAATATCAACAACTAATGGATGAGTAAATGCTCTCTTCCTGCCTACCTGCCTACTTGCCTTCAATCCAGCCTTTTCCTTCCTCTAAATAAAGAAGTAAATAAAGACAATTCTTCAAAAATTGAAGTGATGTGACAGAAAACGCCTAGGATGATAGATGAAATGAAGGAAATCACTACACTGAACACCAAGTGAGATTTGCAGCCTGAAAGAGGATTTGGACCAACAAGAACATGACTGCAGGTGGGAAGAGCGGCGACAGGACTCTGCAGGACTGAGCCACAACAGCGCCACCCTGTGGCATGGAGAAGTGGGTGCTCAGAATCCAAAAGCTTAAATTTACAAAAAGATTGAACTCCCTTGAACTGAATAAGCATCTAAAGTTCCTGGAAAATCTGGAGAACTGGGGGAAGTCTAGACAAAAGGGAAATATTACACTTAATTTGAACACAATCATAAGTGTGGCTTTATTCATATCCTGAGCCAGTCTCAGGGATTTTAGAAAAATCTTTTCCCCAAACTTTTAAATTCTGTTTTCAAATAATTTACACAACTGATATTTCGAAAGTCAGAAAAAGTGGGAAGTCATTGACTAAAGTCATCTCCACTCACCACCTAAAAATAACTTTAAAGAAATAAAGGAAATTTCATTATTTTTGTGAAATTTCATGTATTCGGTTAACCAATGAATGAGGACATTCTTGGAATATTTGATTATTGGGGAAAAAAGACAAAGGGTGGCAGAGAAAAAATTAAAAGCATTTAGCCCAATATGAGTGTTACCCTTCCCTGACTTGCAGTCAGGTATAAATTCTGCTCATGTGGAGTAAATAAGACCAGGTTCTCATTTCTCCTTGACTTTTTTTTTCCTCTGCCCTCTTGTCACCTGCAGCTGATATAAAGAATGCATAGCAGGAAATCTAGTGCTGATGTTCTACCCCACTGTGGTTTATCTACAAATTCCAAATGCCTTTCCTTACTCAGATGGAGTAAGCTAGAATGGAATTTATGCAACTGGGAGTGAATTCTTGCTCTGTTATTGATGAGTTATGAGACCTCAGGCACACTACTTAAACTACTGCAGCTGGTAAATGAATACAGTCACGCAAACTTTATTTTAGTTCAGCTCTGGGTATTATATGAGATAACATTTACTGCATACAAGCACACAATAAATACATGCAGGATAATTTGTGCTTATCTATCTGCTGGTCACCATTCCTCCCATTCCTCTAACTCCACCCTGGAAAATCCAATTTGTGGATTACTTGCTAGGCAAGAAATGCAATGAGGGGTGGTGGGTTGCTGAAGCCAGCATTCCTAATCATTCCTCCCAGGTATGCCCTCAGCAGTCATAACTAACACCTACACAGTCCTGAGGGAACCAGGCTTCACATTGGGGGCCTCCAGCCAGGTCTTTGGTGCTGTGCTAGGCCAGGGTGCTGAGAGATAAGATGGAGATCCCCAAATTCCTGTATCTCTTCCTTAGGCAACCCGTAGAGTTAACAGCCCAGCAGTTAAACTGGGTGTGGGCTGACTATCTCAATCTATGCTAATAACAATTGTTGAGCCATTTGAAAAATTGAGTGGTATTTTCAGACATCATACCTAGCATTTGAACTGTTTCCTAAGCCTATGTACATAACCATTATCTCTTCTGGTCTTTATAACAAGCTCAAGTGGTTCATTGGGGAGGGGCAGGTATCTCACTTATGCAAGTGATGTAACTAGTAACTATGGTCAAAAGGTGAAGCACTTTGTTCAGGGTCACAGTGTAGCAGAGTTGAAGTCAAACTTCAAGTTTCTTCTTTACAGTCACCTATTGGATGAAGGGCAGACTCAGTGTAAAGATCTGTCCAGGTGGTTTGACTGGTTTTTGTGCTGGACACTGGTCACCTGGCCACACTACTTGTGCACATGCCCCACGGCTTACCCATCTGTAGGCCCAATGAAGCAGGATGTAACCCTAAACCATATTCTTACAATCCCCCCCTAAGTTTGGTGATAATCTCTCAAGGCTCCATGCCTCTGAGCACAGGGCAGAGCCTTTCCCCAAGGAGACCACCTGAGAGACCTGAGGTGGTCTGGTTTCCATACTCCAGCCTACATGATCTTTCTACAGGGCTAAATTCTTTGTTCTACTCTAAGTTTTGGAATCAATATTTAATCAGCACTTGGATTTAAGCATTGTACTGTTGGCACCATTTTGGCGGGGTCTTTCCCTACTGACTTGCCACTGGCAAATTCACAAGCAAATTCATGCGCTGTGTATCTGGGTCTCCCAGTGATTTCTTTGGGGTCAGAAAACATTATGCTCAGGCCTTGAGCAATCTGGACCTGCAATACAAGCCCCACATCACTGCTGGTAGAAAACCTTACCCTGACCCCAGTGCAAAAGTTAGTCTGCCAAGAATTTTCCACAGTATTATGGAGACTGCAGCTACGTCCTGTTATCATGACCAAGGACAAGCAAGCATCGCCTCCCTACTCTGCAGCTGTACATAACAGATAAGAGTTTCCAGCAGAAACCACACATAGCCAAGGAGATGAATCTTTACCTCAGAGTATAAAAGGAGCTCCCCTGGACACCCCACCCACCCACCCCCATTGCTCAGTTTTGGGTAACAATACCCCTGAGCCAGCACCGGTGCTTGCAATAAAGTGCTATTTTCTCTACCTTTCAGTGCTCGGCTGTCAGTCTTCTCACCATCTGGAGGTTCAGCAATAGTATTCGTTGCACTGGTCAGAAGACTGTCAGCTGTGCTGGCCCTTTATTGCCACCACTGACGGGGGGGCCAGTGGTGAGTCCTCCCACCTGGACCTGAGGTGGAGGGACAGCGCCACTAGGTAATTTCCATTTCCCAGTCTGTATTGGGTCCAGTGGGAATGGATTCCTGTTGCACCCCAGTGGACTCAGTAAAGGAGAGAAAAACCTTTCGGGACCAGACATCTGATTGGTAAATGTTCCTGGGGACACATTCTGAGTTCAGGCTCACCATTCACTGAGGAAGAAGGGCTTAATCACCTCTTATGCACTTTGCTGGTCTGAGAACAGGGACTTTCCTGGGTGGAAGTCAAACTCAGACTGGTGTGTGAATGTGAGAATGTTCTGCTCCATGGCAAAAGCTATGGAGTCTGATTGAGTCCCAATCTGTGGTTCTGTGGTGACCTTATACGGCTTACGGTACTATCAACACTTGGGGAACTGAAGAAATTCAGCTCCACCCCGCAGTGTCAGTCCAGGTCAGGGGTTTACGCTGACGAATCCTCAAAAGCTAAGAGGCATCTAAATCCCTGAGAAGGGTGTGGCAAGAAGGACAAAGTGAAAGAACTGTGTTTGTCTTGTGTCTCTGTTCATTGGGAGGGACCTATTGTCCACAATCATGGACAGCAGTCCTTCTAAATGCACTGTTATAGAATGTATGCTAAAACACCTTAAAAGGGGATTTATAAGTGATTATGGTATCAAATTGGCCCCTTTGAAATTATGCCAATTATGTGAATTAATGTGGCCAGCCTTTGGGGTAGGATGGCCATCAGAGGAAAACTTAGATCTCCCCACAGTGAGGGTTGTTTATAAAGTTGTGACAGGAGACTCAGGCTACACTGCTCAGTTTACATATATAGACCAGTGGCTAGAAATTGTCCAAGTTAAGCCTCGTTGGGTCCAGCTCTGTGTTAGTGGTCAAGGATAGTATAAGGTTTTAGTCAAGGAAAGGAAACAGAAGCCTCAGAAGAAACAGAGGTCACCAATCTTCCAGGGAGATCCAGAGGAGGTTCCTCTGCACCTCCATATGCTCCTCAGACTGTTCCCAATGCTCAACCGGACCCGCACATGCCATCACCCTCAGTCTCACAACCCCAAAGCCCAGAGTCTCACCCAGACTTTCCAGAGGCAGTTGGCAGATGCCTGAGATCAGCCAATCAAGGGCCCAAGCCACCAGCAGCCATGAAGATGCCCCTCCATGAGGCCAGGGGTCCTCAACGCCTGGCCCCGGATGTGACCCTACAAGAGGCGGGGATCAGTCTTTTATTATCAGCCTTTCACTACAACGGATCCCCTGAATTGGAAGCACCATACCCCAGCTTACCTTGAAAAATCTCAGGCCATGATTGATCTCCTGGAATCAGTCTTTCAGACCCAGAGGCCAACATGGGTTGACTGCTGCCAATTCCTTCTCGCTCTTCAATACTGAGGAGTAAATGAGAATTATGACAGAGACTAGAAAGTGGCTTTAGAGTCAGACCCCGGTGAGCACCATAAACACTGAAAATTGGGTTAAAGAAGCCCTTCCAGATGACGCTCCCCTGTGGGACTCTAACACAGAGGAAGGGAGACATCGGTTGGAGAGATATTGCCAGGCCTTCTCCAGGGAGTCCAGGCAAGAGCTAAGAAGCCCACTAACATGGTTAAGAGCTCAGAGGTCTCCAGAAACCAGAGGAAAGCCCAGCAGACATTTATGAGAGACTTTGTAAGTCTTTTAGGGTCTCTACTCCCTTTTATCCCGAGGCCCCAGAGAATCAAAGAATGGTTAATGCTACCTTTGTTGGTCAGGCTCAGCCCTATGTAAGAAGGAAACTTCAGAAACTGGAGGGCTTTGCAGGCAAGAATGCCACTGAGCTTCTGGAGACAGCAAATAAGGTCTTCATTAATCAGGACTGAGCACTGAGGAAAGAGGCCAACAAGCAGTTAAGGAGAAAAAATAAACCTTCTAGCAGCTGTCTTAGGACACTCCACTCCTACCATGGAAAAGGGAGATTACAAGACAGGGTCCAGGGGACTAGGGAGGAAGTAATGGAGTAATTACTAGCCAGTAGGTCGGGACCAGCGTTCATACTGCAAGAAAACAGGGCAATGGAAAAATGAATGTCCAGACTGTCAGAGAGGGAAACGTGTTCTTCCAACCCGCCTAGCCACTACTGGCCTGAGCCACCTGAAGCAGACCTGATTATACTGGCAGGAAAAGACTCTGACTAGGACATACTGGGCTTTTTCCACCAAGTAGTCCATGAGTTCTTGTATCTTCCAGGCTGCCCAATACCTCTGATGGACACAGATCTTCTGGCTAAAATGAAAGCAGAAATAGCCTTTACCCCAGACGACTTGGCACAACTGCATTTAGGTACCAAATCACCCAAGGGAAGTAGGGGTTGGGGACTGAGAGAAAGACTACTGCCCAGTCCAGGGCCTAAGGGCCATCAATGAAGCAGTTACCACCCTACATTCGATGCTGCCAATCCCATATACCCTACAAGGACTTGTACCATAAGAGGTGGAGTGGTTTACTTGTTTGGACTTAAAGGATGCCTTTTTCTCTCTTCATCTGGCACCCAGCAGCTAGCCTCTGTCTGCCTTTGAATGGGAGAACCCAAACACAGGGGCTAAGGAAAAATTCACTTGGACCAGGCTGCCTCGAGGGTTCAAGAACTTGCCAACCCTGTTCAGTGGGGTGCTAGCATTTGACCTGTCCAAGTTTCCAGGTCAGGGCTTAGGGTGTGTCTTACTCCAATAGGTAGATGACTATTAGCTAGCCCCACTAAGTTCAGTGCTGGGAAGGAACAAGAGCCCTATTGCAGTTCCTAACTGAAGTTGGCTATCAGGTCTCTAAGAAAAAGGCTCAGATATGCTTGAAAGAAGTCAAATACCTAGGCTTCCGAGTCACCCAGGGGAAATGGGGGCTTGGAGACTGAGAGAAAGCAGGCAGTATGTGCCATTCCAGTTCCCACTACTCTGCAGCAGATCCAAGAATTTCTAGGAGCAGCAGGATTCTGTTGCATATGGATCCCAGGGTTTCGGAGCTGGCAAAGCCCCTATATGAGTCCCTCAATGGAGAGGACAAGGCATCCCTTGTCTGGGGACCTGAACAAGAAAAAGCATTCATAACCATAAAGACAAAACTCACTGAGGAACCGGCCTTGTGACTCCCAATTGTGGTTTGGGACTTTAACCTATTTGTGTATGAGAAAACAGGGTGGTCCCTGGGATACTGACTCGAGAATTTGGGCCTTGGCAGAGACTGATAGCTTACCTGTCAAAGCAGATGGACCCGGTTGCAGCAGGCTGGCCACCTTGCCTTAGCGCTCTTGCAGCCACTACGCTGCTAGTTAAAGAGGCAGACAAGCTGAAATTGTGACAAAACCTAAATGTTAAGGTGCCCCATTCTGAAACCCCGCCACCTTCTTGCCTGTTGCTGCAGGGGCCCCAGAGCATGATGGCCTAGAGGTTCTTGGTGAAGTCTATTCTAGCCGACCAGACCTGACAGACAAGCCCCTGCAAAACCCTGACCCGTTCTTTATGCAGATGGTAGTAGTTTCATAGATGAGGGCAAGAGACATGCTGGGTATGCAGTTGTGTTAGACTATGAGACTATAGAGACAAGCCTTGCCTGAGGGATGGTTGTCCCAGAGGGCAGAACTGTGCACCCTAGTCAGGGCATCAGAACTCAGCAAGGATAAACGCATCAACATCTACACTGACTCACGCTATGCCTTTGCCACTCTGCATGTACATGGAACAATATATGTATGGAAAGAGGACTTTTGACAGCAGGAGGAAAAGAAATAAAAAATGAAGAAGAAATCCTAAAACTACTAGAGGTGGTTTGGGAACCCAAGGAAGTAGCATCACACACTGCAAGGGGCACCAGAAAGGAAAGGACTCACTATCAGAGGGAAACGGCCGAGCAGACGCAGCAGCGAGACAAGCGGCCAAAGAGCAGACAGTACCATCAAGGATCATGCTGGTCCCAGAACGACCAACACCCCCAACATACTCGGCCCAGGTAAAGGAATGGGCACAGTAGGAAGGGGGAAGGTAACGAAGGAAGGATGGTGGGTGCTCCCAGACCACAGGACCTACGTGCCAGAGGAACTAGCACACCGGGCAGCCCTTCAGCTGCAAGAACTTACCCACCAGGAGAAACAGCTCGAGAAACCTTGTTGAGCTGGTGCTACCTGACTGCTCGACTGACATTCCTTTGTGCCTCAGTGACAGTGCCATCTCCTTTGTGCCCAGATTGATGCCCAACAGGGTCCTGTTGGACCAGCAGGAATGCAATGCTGTGGTCAGACTCCCTTTGAAGATTTAGAGGTAGACTTTACTGAGATAAAATCAAGCAGAGGGAATAAATATCTCTTAGTCTTTTTCTACACCTTCTCAGTCTGGGACAAAGCATATCCCAACCTACTAAAAGACATTATGAAATGATATGGGATGCCAATGACTATACGATCGGACAATGGCCCAGTCTTCAAAGCAGAAGTAGTGCAACAGATAGCTAATGCCCTAGGTATCCAATGGAACTCAGACACAGCCTTTTGGCCCCAGAGTTCAGGAAAGGTAGAACGCATGAACAGACCCTCAAACAGGCTATGGCTAAGTTACGTCAGGAAACCAGTCTACCCTGAACAGACATACTGTCTGTAGCCCTCCTATGGGTATCCTGTGCTTCTATGGCCAGAATAGGATTTTCTCCTTTTGAGATTCTTTATGGTACAACCCTCGCCTTAAGTAGATCTAAGAGGGACCGAAAGGAACTAGGAAACTTAGAAATCCAGAAATAACTGTAGCGACTAGGAAAAATAATTCTTTAAGTATATATATATGGGTAACAGAGTACCCATCTCTTCAGAAATAACTGTACATCCCTACAAACCAAGGGACCAAGTGTGGGTAAAGGACTAGAAAAAGGAACCCTTAAAGCTGACCTGGAAGATGTCCTATCCAATCATACTAACCACCCCCACAGCTCTTAAGGTTGCAGGTCTGAACACTTGGATCCACCACTCTCAGGTGAAAGCGGCCCACCAGCAGGGTGACAGACCACTTGAGTGGAAGAAGGACTCCTCTGAACACCGTCCAAGATGGGCCACCCAACAACTGTTTCCCACTCATCTCAGACTGACATGTTTTCCAAAGAGGCTTGTGGAGACTAATGACCCACCCAACTTGCCAGCAGACACAGAGCCTGACCCTGTTTATCCTTCTCATTTTTTCTGGAATCTCACAGATTATAAGACAAACCGTTACTCATTTGCCTGATACTGTAAATAGCAAGGAGGAATATATGTGACAAGCACAAATCAACACATCATACAAGGGCAGACTGCCCATTACCAAAAACATAACTGCATAGGTATAGCATATCAACCAATATGCTGGGGATTCCAAAGCCTGGAGGCAACTGAGAGCTGCCCAAAATACCCAGGTCAGACAAGAAGAGGGCCTAGAAAGCCTCATGATCTAGATTGTTGATTATATCAAACTTTAATTGGCCTCCACCATATTATAAATCTTACTAATCTGGACTTAGCCAAGGCTTGCTGATTATGCATGTCCATAACTTCTGGGGGTATCAAGCTACTCCAGTTCCCAGATTCTTGCTAATTTCAGAACTCAGGACATGGAGTTCTACCCCCGCCATTACAAATGTTGAATTAAAACGCAAGGCTCCTATTTGTTTCCAAAACAGCAAAGGGACAAAGCCAGTAGGGCAGATTCCAGACATGTGGTGTAACAGCAACACAGAACTAGAAGGGAGCCAAACTAGACCCTGGTGTCAGCCGGCACCTGGTGTCTTTTTCTTTTGTGGGTCAAGAGCCTTCTTGTGTCTCCCCAGTAATTGAAAAGGAAGCTGTATCTTCACTTTCTTAACACCTCAGATTAACATCATGCCTGGAAACCAGTCCTTGAAATGCCAATAACCACCTTCTCTAGGCCAAAGAGAGCTGTACAGGTCATACCTCTCTTACTAGGGCTAAGAATAGCAGCTGAAGTTGGAACAGGGATGTTGGAAGAGCCACCTCCACCTCCTTCTACCAGACTCTCTCTACAAGCCTAGTCAACAACATCCAAAAGGTCACTCAATCTCTAGATGAACTCCAGAATTGAGTAGACTCCTTGACTGCTGTAGTATTATAGAACTAAACTGGTTTAGACTTACTCATGGCCGAGAAGGGTGGCCTTTGTCTGTTCCTAAATGAAGAGTGCTATTTCCATACCAAAAGGTCCAGAATTGTCAGAGATATAACCTGGCAACTACGGGAAGGAATAAAAAACTTCAAGAAAATTCATCTGTTCTAGGGAGCTCCTGGTTCAGAAATATCAACTGGTTATCACGCTCTTGCCCCTGTTGGGTCCCCTCCTTGTATTGTTAGCTGCACTCTTGTTTGGTCCCTGCATCCTGAACCTACTCACCCATTTTACCTCCTCCTGCCTAGAGACCTTAAGCTTCAGATGTTACTACAGACCAGGTCACCAAACTGCCATTACAATCCCCCGGGTGAAGAAGACTCAAGCTGTTGAACCCCAGGACATACCTGTTCTGCAGGAAATAGCCAGAAAGACTTGACATCATTGTTCCCACCTCCAGTTTAGAGTCTTCTGTGTAATCCTTATATAATACCCAAGGCTGTAAGTCAGCTTGAGGATCAAGAGAGGGGAATATGGTAGAAAACCTTACCCTGATCCCAATGAAAAAATTAGTCTGCCAGAAATTTTCCATGGTACTACAGATACTGTAGCTACATCCTGTTATCGTACTATGGAGGATGTAGCTACATCCTGTTCTATAGAGACTGCAACTACATTGTTATTGTGACCAAGGACAAGCAAGCATAGCCTCCCTACTCTGCCACTGTACATAACAGATAAGAGTTGCCAGCAGAAACCACATATAGCCAAGGAGATGAATCTTTACCTCAGAGTATAAAAGGAGCTTCCGTAGATCCCCTGTTGCTCAGTTTGGGGTAACAATACCCTTGAGCCAGCACTGGGGATAGCAATAAAGTGCTGTTTTCTCTACCTTTGAGTACCCAGCTGTCAGTCTTCTCACCTTTTGGAGGCTCAGTCATAACATTTACACATGACCATGAGATTATTGAAGATACCTGAGGGGTAGAGAAAAGAGAAGTAATTACTAGCTTGGTCATTCATACTCTAAGCTAATATTTAGTACAAATGACAGTCTCAATTCTGTAGTCAGTTCTGCAAGTGCTTTCTAGAACTGTGCAGAGAAAGGAAGTTTCCCAAGGACTCTTCTTTGGCTTCTTTGGCATTTCTGTGAAGCCAGTATCCTGCATTTCCCAGTATAAATGAGGAAAGAATTATATGAATTATATTATTTCACATTAACTTATAGTATTATTATATTAATTGCATTAATATATTGTTTTATCTAGTCATAAGAGTATTTACTGATAAATAGGAAGACATTCCTATTTTTAAAAACTGAATATGAGAAAGCACAAAAATGAAATTACCTGTAGTTGTTCTGGGTATCCAATTAGACATCTGAGATACAGACAATAGACTATCTGTTGCTTTCCAGGGAAAAGATAATGCTCTCTTTCATCAACTATATTGTTGAGTTAAATCTGTATTCGTTAATTATAACAAAGTAATTGTGCATGCATATAATGTGTTATTATCCAAGTACAATCTTTTCATTGCATTGTCTTATAAGGACGTTCTAGGTATAAGTGGTTATTAAGCATTGGAAATATGGCTAGTTTGAATTGAGATATATTGCAAGTATAAATTACACATTGAATTTTGAAGACTTGGAGTGAAAACAGGAATGTAAGACATCTCATTATAACTTTTTACATGATTGGTTTAAATAAAATAGGTGATTGAAATTAATTTCCCCCACTTTTGCTTTCTTTACTGCAGCTACCAGACATTTTAAATTTTCTATCTGGCTTACTTTATGATTCTACTGGACAGCCCTGATCCATATGACTTGCTAATTCTGTGATCAAGGGATCTTGACTATTAGGCAGTGAAGATAAAAGATGGCTTGATATCTAATCATCAAACTGTAGATAACACCTAGAATCTTAGATTGGTAGGTCTAAAAGGAACCTGGCAGATGGCAGATTTTTAATCTATACCCATTCTCTTGTCTCTCATAATCATAGACCCCCCAGGCTTTCGTTGGTATTGAATAGCCAAGAACAAAAACTAATCCACTTTACAGTGAGGTAAAGTCATATGACAAAGGTCTCATCAATGGGATGTGACTTGAAATGCTATGTGGTTCTGTCAAGTTGTATATTTAATCAGTGGAGATGGTATGGTCTCTGTTCCTTGTGCTTTTCTGCTTCCTGGGAATATAAACAGATACAAACAAGAAGTCCTTGAGGATTTCTTGGAGTAGAGTCATTGATAGCTTATCTTGAGACCTCTTCATGAAGAAGGACATTTCTATCTTATTGAATGTGATAGAGGGAGAGTTCAGAAAGGGATGCTGCCTGAGTCACACCAGACCAGTCCTTTCCAGAGCATTAAAGACCAAAGAGGCCAAAGCTTATCTCCTCTGGTTAAGGATTCCTACAATTATCAACTTAATGGTTTATCCAAGATGGCAAGGACCCTGGGACCACCAAAATGCCAGAGGCTACTACTACACAGGCATGGAGAAAGGGAAGCTGTTGAAAAGGTGGAGCCATAAATTCCTTAGAACTAAATTAGGACATCTCTCTCTTCCTGTCTCACTGGAAGCCACATGCAGTGATGGCCTGGTTGGTTTTAGATGTTTAAAAGCAGTCCCTTCTTATCAATAGCCCTTCCTCAGGCTAAAGGAAGGGTATAAATGTAGAAATCTCATAGCAATTGGGGAAGCTCTTCTTACCCAGGAGACTGTCTCCTGCTTTGCTTTCCTCCTCCTTCATTTTCTCTAATAAACTTAGATAATTGCACTCTTAACGCTCAAGAATTCTTTCTTGAACCATTTGCCGCTGGAAACAGAGCCCCTGCATCAAATGCACTACTTCCTACAACTCATTTAGTCTTAATTAATACAGATGCTCAAAACCATCCATTGTAACACTTCAATATTACAGGACAATACATCAGAGAAGGACTAGGGAAGTCAAATTTATACAGCAACTGAGGGAAGCCAAGTCAGGGAGCCATAAAATGGCACCAATTTCATTTAAAATGCAGTTAGACATTAACCAAAGAGCTCAAAATGAAACCTCGATGCTCACAGTTGCTAATTATAAAGTCAGGGAAGTTTAAAATGCAGTTAACCAACAACCAAGAAGCTAAGTGCTGATGGCCCATTCTAAGACTGGTGAAGAGGACAAAGGAAATAAATCGTAAAGTGGTGTCAACAGGAACTTCTCCAATGAATTTAAAAGAAACCATTATAAGGCTAGTCAAGGACCTTCTCCCACCTCAGGAGTCACTTGGGTGGGGGTAAGGGCAGAGAGTGAATAGCAGAAATCTTTAAGAGCCTGAGGCCCACAGCCCATTCCCATATCTATCTGGGGATGTACGTTTTCCTCCTTATTCCTCCTAAATAAACACCTTGTCTCACTTCTGCTCTGCCTCTGCCTCTCCTTTCTTCTCATGCACATGCTCTGGAGTAAATTTTCTCTGCAGAGACACAAAGAGCCCAAAGTGAGGAAACCAAGGCAGGAGTCCTGCGGTTACAACATGAAGCTGTCTGTGTCTTGAACCCAGGACTTAAAATTGTTTAGACTTCTATACTATGCATTGCAGTCAGCTAACTCATCCAGGTTATACAGTCTATGAAAACACATTCCAGAAGATATGGTGCATAAACAAAACTCTTCTCCTTTGAGTCCTGGAGATAAGACTGTTCATTGCTCATATAATTGCTGTTTTAAACTTCTTTCTTAAAATCTCAGTGATTTGTGTAAACTGCCCATGATGCAGTAGCAGCTCACTCGAGCAAGAGACAGTCATAAAATAAACTTATTAATGACACTTTCTTGCCAGAGGCACCAAAACAATTCAATATACTCCTGATATCACTTGTTTTCTTCTTGCTCTTTACAAGCCAGATAAACTTAGCTCTAATCATTAGCTCTATGCTCCACGGAAAGCAAAAGCTTTTAGAGTTCTGTCTATTTGTGGAGAGAAGGAAGGTTGCTTTCTGTGTTGTTCCCAAATCCTCAAACCTGGGTTCCTGATTCTGCAAATGCTCTTTATTCCACATGGCTACAACACAGATAAGAAATCCAACCCTTTTGACACACACACACACAATTTTGCACAAAGAGGAGATAAATCTAATAACCTTATTGAAGGTGTACATAGTCGACAGGGATGGGTTACATCACAATTTCCAACTGAATGAGGAGCATCTTCCTTGTACAACTTCCCATGAGCACCCCATCACAAGGGACTTCCCGTGAGATGCAATTCTGCTATGGCCATTCTTGTGAGTGAATGCATGTGCTCATACCATTAAGCAATCCTTGAGATTAATTCTGAAAGGAGAAATTTCTTACCCAAAGGATAGAAACCCTTGAAAAGTATGTGTCTGGTTTCATTTAATACTTAATCAGAGGCTCTAGACCCCAGCTTTCAAGTCATATTCAGGACCATCTCATGCTCTAATTTGATGCTTCTCTCAAACAGCATCTCGGCAGCTTCTCAACTCTGACTTTATTCACTCACCTTTACCCGGTCAAGTGATATTGAAGTAACCTCCTCAAATGGTTCTGACACAGAACTGGACTCTCTCTCAAAAGACTTGGGTTCAACTACATCTCTTTTGTACACGATCTGTGTGACCCTTGTCAATTTCTTCACCTCCTCTGTGGGGCGGGGGAGATGATTCTCATCCTGCCTAAATATAAGTGTTCCATTTCACAAGAGAGGAAATTAACTCAGGACCTCATGGGACCAGGCGAGAACTTAGAATAGAGCCATCCACCAGGATGTCTTGATGAACTACTTGCCCTTTCCTCTGCTTTCTGCTAAAGGGATTATGAAAAACTCCAAATTTTCAAAGAAGCCTTAAATGATATGAAATAATCTGAATGAGAGACATATACAACACTATGTCTTTGTGGATGTACTGGCTATGAGATCCTGTCAACTGAAATTTGAGGGAAAAATCTGTATGTTTGTTTCACCCTCTTTTCCATAATGAGTTATATCTGCCAAAGTGTTAGGCAAAAACCACAGGATGACCCCTGAGTTTCAGAACTATACCTGCTGAGAAAAGTTGCTAGGGAGACAGATAAAAAGTCATGGCTGTCATCCCTCACGCAGTGTTTCTAACTTGTGGCCAAATATGGCTGCTCCTGCTCCCACTATCATATCTGCATTCCAGTTAGCAGGAAATAAAAATGGAGATAGCCTGCCTTCTTCCATAAAGTGCTCAATTTGGAAGAGCTGCACATCTTTGCTGCTCAATTTCATCAGCTAGGATTGAATCAGATGGTTATGTCTACCTGCAATGAGATTGAGGAATGTAATTTCAGTCCGGACAAGCAGATATCTAAATAAAATGCCTCCCCACATTTAATTTTATCTAATAACATGATAAAAAGATTTTCAAGTGTATCATGCATAGGTATTCTCACTAAATCCCTGTACCAGATAGTTATGTTACTTAGAACGATCCATCTTAAACTTTCAAGTACCTAAGTTCACTTGGTTCTTCTTAAATGCTGGTTCTCATTCAGAGTACTGGGCTGGGGGCCCAGGATTACACCCGTAATACAGGCCAGGGAAAGGCCATCGCTACGCTTGCTCAGAATACATTTTGAGTAGCAAAGGGTCTTAGAAAATGTTCAGTATCTGGAGGAAGGTAAGGACTCCATAGAGCTAAGTGCATGGAGCAATATTCTTATGGTTTCTTTCACTTTCAGTGGAAATGCAAAATGTACCACATTTATCATTTCTACTTAGCATTTCTGGAGCTTTTATTCCCCTTTCTGTAGATCCAAAAAATATTTTCCACCTGAAGAGCTTCTTTTTTTTTAAACATTTCTTGTAATACGTATCTGCTAGCCCCAGATTATGGGTTTGTTTTTTTTCCTGAAAAAGTACTTGATTCTGAAAGGTATTTTTGTTTGCAGTTTTCTTTTATTCTTCCAGCACCTTGAAGATGTTTTGTCATTCTTCTGACATGTATAGTTTCTGATGAGAAATTGGGTTTTTATATTTGGACTTCTAGAACTGTTGTTTTCTGTTTCAAAGATTTTTCTTTTTTGTTACTTGTTTTTAGAAATTGAATAACTATGAAACTTGTGTGGTTTTCTTTGTGTTTTTCCAACTTGAGATTTGTCAAGAATCTTGGATCTGTGGATTTATAACTGTTTATCAAGTTTGTCAAATTCCTAGTCTTCTTCTTCAAATTATTATGTGCACATAGCAATTAAATATATGACAAGTGTGTTTTTTTTTAATCAGTGACCAAAAAGAAAATTTATACTATGAAATAAATGGTTTAAAACACTTGACTATATTTTGTTTTCCTTATGTCTCTCCATTCACAAAAATAAATTACTTTTCTATTAACAATGTCATGAAAGAAATAGAAATACATACTTGGGGGAACATAATTAGTTTAAAAACTAAAATCAAAATAAAATAAAATAAATGAAACTACATTACAACAGAATAAAATAAAGTGTAAAATATTCAAGTTATTGCTCCATCAAGACTTGTATGTATATATGCAAAAATTATCTGCCTTGCTAAAATTTAACTATGCACCAGCTGGGTAACCAAACCATCCCGGACCATAAATCTGCAACATGTGATTGTGAACTTGACAGCAACCATGCTCAAAATATTTTTCTATCTGCTGTTCTTGAAAAGAAACATTGTGACTATCACATGCTTTTTTGGAAAACATTCCCGTATTTAGCTCAGTCATTATTACAAAACACAGTAAAACAAAAATAATGTTTTAAACAAAATAGATATCTATGTCTCACTCACGATTATGCTGACATAAACACCAAGTTCATAGCTTATATAGAGGCTTGGATATCGTCAGATACTCAGACTCCACCCCTTAACTGCTCTGCTATTCTTATCATGTAGCTTCTGCACTTGATCGTAGTCAAAAGGCTGAGCAGTGATCAATATGCAGATTCTATCTCATGCCCCAAGCTCTAGAAATCATACCCATTTATCAATTCCACTTCAACCAGCCAGGAGATATAGGATGAAGAAAATCATGTATCTTCCTTAAAGAAAATTTATGAGAAAAAAATGTCAGTACTAATATCTGTTTACATCCCTCTGGTCATCATTTAACATGGCCATCGTTAACCACAAAGTCTAGAAAATGAGGTTTTGTTCTGGGCTCACTCATATTTATAGGTAATGCTTAGGTGCTGCATTCTTGAAGGACAAGGATAGAAAGGTGGTGGGAGATAAGACACCTTTCTGCATTGCTCATTCTTTCAACAAAATTGGCCACCTACATAAGGCCACTAGTGATAGACTCTTAAGTGGTAGGATGAACACGCATCTGGTCCCATTATGTGAATCTTAATCTTAGAAATAGATGAAAGTTGAGGAACTTTGAATATGTATCTTCTCTACCTTTCCTGGAGTCTATTTTCAGCCATTCTGTGCATAATGATATTGTGCAAGTTTAATTCCTGCAAGGCACCGCTAGCATTATTAAGCCATACCTAGAGCTCACATTAGGCCCTCTGAGGGGTCCTTACCTGTTAGAATGAAAGAAACTTTCAGGGATCCTTTCATCCTTTGTGGTTAAGAAAACGAAGGTCCAGAGAGAAAGGGACTTACCCAAGTTCCTGCCTTCAATCTCTTTGTTGGCAAGGACTCATATTGCTGTCTACATTTACTATAGAGTCTGTTAGAATTCTGAAATTCAAGAAGTAAGAGCTGAGCTTCCCTCAGGATTCCCCTGGTGTGTGTGAGTCAGAGGGAAAAACCCCTGGGTACAGCCACCAAGTAAATAACTAGATGTTGTTGTAAGAACCTTCGCTTGATAGTCACTTGAACTTCTTGTTATTAAATGGGAACTGATCCACCTGGACTGTTGAAAAAGACTTTGCTCCTGGAAATTAACCAGTTAGTTCAATGTATTGCATTCGCGTCTCTGCTCCAATACTTATTGTCTTTGTGTCATTGGGCACACAGCTCAACTTCATTAAGTTTCCAAGTTTTTATCTCTAACTTGCGGATGGGGCGGGATTGCCCCTACACTGAGTACTTAAGGATCAAGTGAAATGTCATACATAGTACATTTAGTGCCATACCTGTTACCTGATGAATATTATTTCCATTTACACATTCACGCATCGCTGCTTCCAGGCAGAACTTCTGCCAAAATTACTTCGATGATTCAACCACATCAAGCGGCTCCCAATCACTTACAGAAAAAAGTCCAAACTTTCGGTCATGATTTTCAAGGTCTCCTCTTTTAAAAAGAATGGAAGGGAGGAGAAAAAGGAGGTAGTGAAGGAGGAGGAGGATGAAGGGGAGGGGAATTAACTAAAACATGAATCAGCTGACCCTTATTCCAATAATCTCTGGACAAATAGCTATAGTAAAAGGTGGAAAGTTCTACAAAAGAGATTTCTATAGAGCATCAGAGTAGAGAGGGAAGCCCATTGGTCATAATGATCCATTATCATCTCAGTCATTCACTTCCAGGGATTGGAATACACTCTAAATGATTAATTGCAGTCGTCTCTAACTTACAAGTGTTTTCTAATCATTTTGTTATAAGTTTGAATATTATCCAGTTTTACAACATAGATCTTCAACTGTGTGATAAAAGTTAAAAAATGGTAATAATACACTTTGCCCATATCTGAGGATTAGACAGGTGAAGGAGGTGTGAAGACAAAAGTGTGTGAATGAAGTCAGATAATAGGAGACTTAATGACAAGATAACCCCTGGGGTCCTTGGCACTGGTCACAAGCATGTCACACAGAGGACCACTTCCAGTTTATTCTATATCATGTTTTAAGGTCATTAATTGGTTTGTTTTGCTTCATTTTCTCAGATTCGATTAAAGCAGGATTTGCAATTGAAAGGCATTCCTCACTTCTAAGATAAGCAGTCATTAAGAGATTAATATTTAAACTGTATTAGAAAATCATGCAAATTAACAAGAAACAGACAGCCACATCAATAGAAAAATGGTAACAGGACAGAAACAGTCAATTTACAAAAGAGAAAGTCTCCAGAGCTAACAACCTGATGAAGAGAAGTTCAAAATCCTCAGCAATTAGAGAAATGCAAATAACACTAGGAAAAATTATAAACATTTTTGCACTAGCATAGAACTATAGAGCCATGCTTAAAAACATTTTTGACAAATGTGTAAATAAACTGGAACCCTTAACACTGTCGGTGGCGATGTAAAATTCTGTAGGCACTATGGAAAGCAGTAGGGAAGTTCCTCAGAAAACAAAAAATGCGACTCTATGTGATCCAGCAATCCTGCAACCCTACACATATACACACACATACCCATGCACATGTAGAGACACAAAAACTGAAATTAGAATCTTGAAGAAATTTATTCACTCCTGTGTCCAAAGCATCATTATTCATTATAGCGAAGTTATGAAAACTATCTAAGGGTACATTGATGGATGAGTGAATAAAGAAAATATGTCATATATGTACACTGGGATATTATCCAGCCTGTGAAAAGGAAATTTTTCCATGATAAACCTTCAGGACATTATACAGAGAGAAACTAGCCCATCACAGAAGAACAAATACTATATGAGTCCCCTTATATTAAGTGTCTAAATGCTAAACTCATAGATACAGGGAATAGGATGATAATGCTAAGGACTGGGGGAGAGAAAGTGAGGGATTGTTCAACAGGAATTAAGTTTCACTCAGGCAAGATGAGTAAGTGCTGGAAATCTGCTACAAAATATTGTACCTTTTGTTAACAATGTTCTATTTTACAATTGAGAATTTATTAAAAGGGTAGATCTCTTAAGTATTCTTAGAAAGTGATTATGTTGGTGTTGTTGATGATGATTATGATGATCCAAGGAGGCACAAGAAAACTTTTGGAAGTGAAAAACAAACAAAACAACAACTAGATTATCAGGGATGTGAGAATGCAGTGGTCATCATGTCCCAGTGGTGGGACATCCTGGAAGGCAAACCAGCAATAATACTTCCTCCCATTATATATACATAGATGCACAATCTCTCTCTGGAGTGGAAAACACAGGAAATTCTCACACAGGGTGTTCCCTGGTGGCCTAGTGTTTAGTCCACAGGGTGTAGTCCACATACATGCAGAGGTCCCCTGTTTAAGATCTGAGTCCTGGGGAGACAACCAAGACAAACAATGAAATAAAATGCTTCTTCCTCCTCTCTCTTCCTACTTGCTTGTCTGCTTGACTCTATCCTGACTGTACCTTTCTTTTAAAAAAATGAAATTCTCATACAGTTTCATCAGAGGACATACTTAGGATGATGCGTATAGCTGTATTTCTTTTTTGAAGCAAGTGGAAAGAGAGGATGGAAATAATTTTGATGTTCATCCCTGGAAGAATTGATTAGTAAAAGTAGATAGATACCTACTATAAAGTACCATGAAATATCCGGCAGTAGCTCAAATGGATGGTTGAGATTGTTGTCCTAGCAACATGGATGGTTCTTAAAACATTGTCCTTGATGAGAAAAAAAAAAGGAAGGAAAAATCAGAAAGCATATATTTATGTAGAATGAAAGTACAAGCATCTAAAATTATACTGTGAGAGAACCCACACAAACAAAGAGAGGGATATAAATTCGGGATTCACAAATTCAGTGTCCTGTTTCACTGTTTGCCTTTGCAGATGTTGCTTTTTCTCCCGACCTCCCCATCAAACTCACTAAGGAATGAGCATACTGACTCTTACTCTCTATTACATCATCAAAGCCTATAGCTTGTTATTTAGTTCGGAGTAGTTACTCAGCAAATAGTCTTGACCTAATTCAGCACGGGCCTTCTCTGCAAGCTTCTCCTGTGCCACAAACTCTCTCCATTCTCTCCCAGTCTTTTTGTGTGATAGCACAGGTTGTCAAACATCTTCCAAATACAAATACTACCTTGAAGGCACACATCGAAAGTCAAGATTCTGAGGGCTCAGTGTGGGTAGAGCACTGGGGGGTAGAAATATTCTCTGTTGACTTACATTTAACTCCTCCAGTATTTTCTGCAATGTACCCCCTTTTTCCTATAGTACCTGATACTCACCAGTCCAGAGGCCCTCTGATGTACTCCTTTAAGAGTAAGCCTCCAGCAATATGTCAAAGCTGTAGACACTGTCACAGATGTGGTTGGTAGGGATGAAGTAGAGATTCCCTTGCTTTTTACAGATTTTCAACCAGTCTTCTACTTTCAAGGCTCAACTTCATCCTGTTTAGACATCCCAGAATCCAGGTTTCTGAGGCTCTAGAGCATGAATATCTTTGCTCTCCTGTTTTAGCCAACTTAATAAGCAGACTTCTTAGGATTGCTAAAGCCAGGTGGACCAGTTGTCTGCTTTCTGGTTTTACTCTTCTACTTGTCCCTTCTTCCTTTCTTTGTGTCCTGGAGAGTTCATGCCATGATGACACTAAAAGTTCAGTCACTGACATTTTATTGATGTTTCAGGAGAGACAAGGAAATGAGTATGCTCAGTATATTAACGTTAATCCAACACTGCTAATTTTCAAGCAATTTGAATGATTAGAAATGTCTTCTTAGCCATGGTCAACTTGGCCAGATCCACTCCTAATCTTCTCAACAGATAAACTCAACAAATCTTCTGACATCAGAGAACATCTTGATTTCCCCCTTACACACTGATCTTCTCTTCCTTAGGCTAAGGACAAGCCCTGCCCAGTAGTCATTAAAAGTATTTTATCTGTGAGCCATAGAAACTATACCCAGCAAAAGAGGTCAAGGGGAGATGCGTTCTGGGAAGAAAGAATGCTGAATAGTTCAGCATTAGACCAGTGCACCAGACCAGTGCAGCAACAGCGCCTGGACCTCTCTAAAAGGCAAATCCTTAAGACCCACCCTACCCCTACTGGATTACAAACTCTGCAGATGGGACTCAACAATCATGTTTTCACAAGGAGATCCTGAAGCACACTCAAGTTTGAGAACAACTTCTCTAGGCTCAACTATGGTTAGCAGGGGCAGGGAGATTCAGCCTAAATCTGCTGACTCTAGTGTTCAGGCCATCGCATTACTTGAAAAAAAACCCAACACCAATTATACGCAACTGCTGTCAACTGTACTCCAACCTCCTAATAACTAACAGTTCTCCTATGGCAGAGACAGTTAACTGCAAGTTGGTCGGTATTAAAAAAAGATTCCCCTTCATTCATGCCTTGTGGTTTTCCTCACTCTCTCTGCATCCTGTGCACAAGTGTCTGTTCTGCGAGTGCTGATCCAGAGCTACAACGTCCTCTCTGCTGGGTATCCTTGATGGTACCCGAAGCTACAGGTTTGGAAATAGCTTTGCACTGCAGGTGCGGCTGATGGCCTTCTTATAAGTCCCGCTCTCGAGAGTTAGTGTTGTAAGTTTGTTTTTTCACCAAAAAGTAATCTACGAGGACTGTGAGGGTCATGAATCTCTTGCACTTGATTTGACCTCATTCCAGTCTCAGAAAACACAGCGGGACATGCACCCCCAAGGGAAAATTTTGACATTGATACTTGAGTTATTGTGATTCAGAAAAGTTTCTGAGAAGTTTCAAGAAGAGAGTTGAAAAGTCATAAATAATAGATGAATTTTTTTCCATAGGGGCATCACTTGCTCAGAATAACATGAAGATTCTGCGACACATCAAAGACCCAATGTATTGAAGTAAAAATAACGGCTTTGATTTCAGCATCTGCTGTGTGCCCAGCATGAGCAAACCTTTCATATGTAATCTATCAATTCACCTGAAGTTTACCATATCCCTGAGTTTAATACTCCTTTGAGTTATTTTATGTATTTATCTTTTTAAGTTTTTTCTTTTTTTTTTTTTTTTTGAGAGGAAGAAAGGGAGAAGAGGAATTATTTTTAAGGGAAGAAGGAAGGGATTATATCTATATCCATCTGCCTACAACATCTCTGATCATAACTCCTGAGCTGACCTCCTGAGCACACAGAACTAGCTACGCTTCAAGTAAACTGATTCCCACTTCAGATGACACTGAGTCACTGCAAAAATTGTTCATAGCTATCTTCTCTCCAGAACACACTTTGAACTGCTCCAGCACCCAACAACCTTATCTGCCTAACAAATGACTGCATTTCCTTTGACCCAGTACAGGGATCACCTCTTCTATGAAGTTTTCACCGTGGCACCAGTTCTGAGTCATTCACTTATTTTATTCGACTGCTGTGTTGTCTATTGAATCAAAAAAGTAAATGAGAGAATTAATGGATGGATGGATGGATGGATGGGTTTCAAAAGGATGTTATAGCAGCAAATGCATGACCCAAATAACCAAAGTATTAATTGGACAAACCCAAAGATATTTATCTGTAAACTGTTTATTTTAATATCTCTACCAATTTTTCATGTTTCCTTATTTACCATTTTCCCTTCCCTTCCTTGTCTCCATCCCATCTATCCTCCCCCACCTTCAAATTCCTTTAATAAAGAACTGAAATCAGACATGTAATGATTTCATTTGTTGTCATATATGATTCAGATCTAAATAATGTTCTCCATTCTTAATTTCAAAATCCAGCAGATGGAACAATTTTGTAATGTCTAAAATTAACATCCAAAACACAAACACCCACAGCTTTCTCCTTTGAATTAACGGCATACAGTAACTTGATTTTCCTTTCCTTCTTTTCCTTTTGCTGTTGAGTCAGTAACTATTAAGAAGAAAAACATTATCCAGTCCTGTTCAGTAGCAGGCATGAACTCAATTTTAGCACCTACTAAGTTCCAACAATGTATCTATTATAGATAAAGTGAATCATAATTTGATATATTGTTAGTGTGCATATACACATGTGCAGGTATGTCAGTATAGGTGGAAGGAAGAGGAGGTGTGAAGACCTCTGCTCTTTCTCATTAGATTCAACATTTTCTTCGGTGACACTGAAGAACCTGTAATGGGAGGAGAAAGGAAGAGGAAATGTCGGTAGTTAGGCAACAGCAGCCCAAGACACAGGAGAGTATTTTCAAGGAGAGCAGAAGGTGGCAGGGCCAGGATTTTGTAATCATGGGTGCACAGCTCACACGCTGACACTTCCTATGATTCAGCTCTGCCGACTTGCTCAGCTCTTTACGAAATGAAACCACATTTTAGAAAAGGAAACAATAGCCGACTGATCATTTCTATTTAAAATCTGATCACTTAAAACAAAGGTGAAAACCAACGGAATGACATAGATTTTTATCTCATCTTCTAGTCACAGAAATGTTGACTGTGAAAAACTTTGAATTCCAAGTTCCAGAAACAAAACTTTCTTTTCTGGTTCTGGAGGTTTCTCATATTGTTTCACAGCCTACACACCCCATACCCCTACTCTCACCGCGTCTGCTTCCTCTTCCTCCCTCAGCCTGTGCTGTGAACCCCCAGGCAGGCTACAGGGGGGGACCCTGGGGCAGAGGAGCCCAGGAAACCCTTCCTGGCTTCTGAAAATCTCGACATGCCTTCTTCTTGTCGTCCTCTTAGATTGCTCTGGCCTGAGCACGAGAGAGGAGGGAAGCAGGCAGGATGTCACCCCTCTTGTGTTCTGAGACTTGCAACATGCCCATAATTAACTCTGGTTTGAACCCAAGCATCAAGCAGGGTGGAGAGTGTAAGAAAAGAAAGTGAAGCTGCTGGTCCTGGGCAAGTCAGTGGAGTAAAAGCAGGTGGGGTCTGCAGGAGACCTCAGTTCTGGCCAAGGTCGTCGATCCAGCGAAGCAGCAGCACCTGCCACAGCTTCCAGGTTCCTGTCCTGCTCTCCAGGCTTTGAGGAGTATTGGAGCATCAGCCTTCTTCTCTCACACTTCATTAGCTTTCTCTTGCATCTTGTGACTTTTCTTTTTCTTAAACAGGGACAGGTCTCTATTCACGTGAATCTTCCCAAAAACAATCTTAAAAGCTCCTGTTCTTCTGGGCTGCATCTTGACCAAGTTTTAGGGTGAGTACACTTTTGTGGTAAAAGTGGGTTACAGATTTAGACAAACCGGACTTTAACTTCTCGTTCTGTCTAAATCCAGAATATGACTTTGTGCAAGTAGCAGTCATGTCACTCTCTCCTCTGACCTCTGTGAGAGAATCTCCCTCCTCTAGCTTTCATTCTCAACTACCCATACAGTCAACTACCAGCCCACATTTCTGCTTGGATCGTATTTTATTGCCTTGTATATAACAAGCAAAAACCATGAACTACTCTTCCCATACTGCCTCCCTAAATTCTTTGTACACTTCTTCCTTTCTGCTAATGAAACTACCAGTCATTGAGATTCCCCCTAAAGTCCCCGTTGAACCAGAACATAATCCTTTTACTTTTATTCCATCAGCTCTTTGTGATCCAGCTGCTCTTTTCTCACAGGTTCTTATCTGTTCAAGACATCTTACTCCCCTCCATGTGTACTTCTTGGAAGCTTATCTTCATATTATAGGTAGGAAAATTCTTTCTGAAATCACCTTGACCCAAATACCCTTCTACCACCAGCTCCACTACACTGAAAGATTATCAAGTACCATCCAACAGGAAAAAGAGAGCACACTTTGGTACCCAGGGCTTCTCATCATCTGGGCACAGCGTCTTCCAGCCTACCTTCCCAGGGTTGCTCGCCTGAGGGCTCTGCTACCATAAAACCATTTCACTCAGCATCCATTCATGCTATTCACCAATATCTGTAGGAAGCCCGTTTTCAGCCGGTCATAAAGGATGCTATGGCTGAATAAACAGACACAGGCTCTCCTGAGTGAAGCAGACAGAGTTTAGCAAAGTAAATGTACATATAATGACAAATTGTGAAGTCCTGGTTCAACACACAGATTGGCCGCAACACGTGTGTCTTTTCTTTTTCCATTAAAATGTATTCTCCAAAATTCTTTAAAGTATAAGTGGACAACAAACGATAATGAACATTTGTAAGAGAATATATGTATACATATATATGCACAAAGATTGATTTAAGAGCGTGGAAAAACCTTCCATTTAATCAAGCACCCCATGGACGACCTGAAGGTGAGGATCTCAGTGACCTGTTGTTAAACAAAAGCCAGGGCAAGGCACGAGGCGGCACAAGGGGTCACACCAAGAGTTAAGCCCTAGGGGGCTGAAGGCCACCCTACAAGAGCGCAGTGTCTGGGGAAATTGTTTGAAGATGCTCCAAACTCATGTACAGCAGATACAGGTCAGAGAGAAATCATGGGGCGTCATGAGAGACGTCATGAAAGTTACCACAGCAACACACCTCACCAGGACATGTCAGAATTTACCCTGAAGCTCCTCAGGGGCAGAGAAAGGAAGATCATATACAAACAAGGGAAATCAGAACTGAAATCAGCCTTTTACCAGAAATGCTAGAAGTGGGAAAACAACTGGAGAATGCTTTTAAAGTTCTGAACAAAGTGTCAACGTAGAACCCATCTTTTAGCCATTCCATTAAGAAACATATAAGATTATACAGCCATTTTCGACTTAGAAAAACTCAGAAAATTGACCTCCAGTAGACACTCGTTCTTTGGAAGTTACTTGAGAATGTCCTCCTCCAATTAAACAAAGGAATAAAGCAAGAGAAAGGAAGATGAAGAGACCCCCCCAAAACAAGGGGGTCAAAACAGGAAAGAACTGAAGGGGGATTCCAGGGTGCCTGTGAGGCCAGAGACAGAGAAAAGACCAGCAGACAGCACAGGCTGCAGGATCTGGGACAAGGGCTGCAGGAAAAGGAAAAGTAGGGCCTATTCCTATCTGGTCTGTGTTATCACTAAGAATAACGCCTGGCCCATCACCAAAAGCTGCCTGCCACTGGTTGTTGTAAATAAAGTTTTGTTGGCATCTAGCCACACCCATCCTTTACATACCCCCTTACCAGGGTATGACTTGTCCATGACTATGTTCCCTCTGTGATAGAGCAGGGGAGTGAGGGCAGAGAGACGATCTAGACTGAAAAGTGCAAAATGCTTACTAACACCATCTTTCACAGTTTGTCAGTTTCTGATTTAAAAGGAAAAAAAATGCTGATCTGAAAGAATGAGGGAAGAAAGATGGGAAAAGACATTCCAACTCAGGGTTAAGAGACAATTAGGAATGCAGGAAATTCAAAGTTGTGTAGGAAATGATGGCAGTAATAGAACTCGACAGTGAAAGTATTTGCATGATCATAGAAACAAAAACACTGATTTGGATTTATCAAAAATTATACAAACATTCAAGGGAGCAGAGAGAAGAAATGTTAGAAATTTTCATTTTTCATCTACTATAGCAGGAAGTCAATAGACAGCTAATATGATAAATCAATAGATAACAATAGAAGCTCATTTCCTAGAAATACAGAGGCACTGTTCCTAAGAAACAGCTGAAAGAGTCCTGCCCTGGTAGAGGAGCGGTTTGGCCTGCACCTCCAGCGGTACAGCCCACAAAGAGCACAAGACCCTGGGTTTGTGTCCTGGGACTGGATGAACAACCAAGATGAACAGGCAAATAAAGTGCTTCTCCCTCACTTTTCCTGCCTGCCTGCCTCTGCTTGCCTTCATTCCTGCCTTTTTAGGAAGGAAGGAGAGAGGAAGGGAAAGAGGGAGGGAGGAAGGAAGGAAGGAAGGAGGGAAGGAAGGAGGGAAGGAAGGAGGGAAGGGAGGAAGGAAGGAAGGAAGGAAAGAAAGGAGGGAAGGAGGGAAGGAAGGAAGAAGGAAGGGAGGGAGGGAGAGAGGGATGAAGGGAGGGAAGGAGGGAGGGAAGGAAGGGTGGGTTAAGAGTCCAGGGGTGATTGTTTTGGTAAGGAGGACCAAATGAAGTAGGGATACTTAAGCATAAACACATTATTTGATAAAGGGGCAATCACTTTTAAAATTACATGATCTCAAAAATTATTTTTAAAAATACGTGTTAAGAAACCCCCTAAAAGATGCTATGAGAAAGAACAAAGGAAATTCATCATCTATCACTATACCTTAATCTTCCGAGATATTTCTAAAGATATGCCATTTAAACGAAGAATTTGAAAGCTAGCCAGCCAGTTCATTTAGGAGAAGGCGGCTTCCAGAAGAAAAAAAAAGGACTTTCGTGGGAAAAACTGTGGACATAGGATCAAGCATAATGAGCTGGAGAACTTGAAGTGGGTGGGGTTGACCGAAGGAAAAAATGCAAATACAAGAAGTCCAGAAAAAAAAATGAGCAAAGACAGCAAGAGACCATGATGCCACTTTGAAATACTTGTATCCTTTCCCAAAGGCATTGGTAAACCATTGGGTGACATTATGAATGATTCAGAAGAACTTACCAGAAAACTATGAATAATGTTTAGAGGATATTTCTTTCATCATTTTTTGCATAACAGATTCACATCCACTATTGAAAGAAGTCATTATTCACTTAGAATGTTGAGCTGGATTGCCTGTTTCCTGCAAGATGGACTGCCAAACCCATCCATAAGCAGCGAGACCTCGCAAGGACACTGGTGGTTTGGGAAATAACCTGCCTCTTGCTTCTACATCTGCCTACTCTATTCACTCAATCTTCACTAGAATTTTGGTTGCAAGATTCCCTCCAGTCTCAACTTGGGTCCCTCGTTGCCTTTCTGACCATATCCAGTCTTGGTTTTCACCATCAGCTGACTGACATCGAAGCGTCCTGTTTTCTTTCGCATCATTCTGCTTTAGATGTTTCAAAATGGCTTGGGTCTCTCAAGAAAGGACCACAGAGGTGTTCTCTCCCCACTTGGAGAAGGCAAATGGACTCCAGGGAAAAGAGTGAGTTTTCCCCAATGGGCAACAAGCTGATGGCAGAATGAGGGTCACAGCGCATCGCTTTTGTTTTTTGAGGGCCTTCCTTTAAGGCTTTTCAAAAAAACAAAGCTGCTACACACCTGTGGGCAGGAGACTGATATTGAACAATTCTAAGAAGTGGATTTTCTCTTTTTTCCCTCTACTTTATTAATAGAGGGTTTTTTTCCTCTATTAAAGAAATCAAGATTGTATTTGGGAAAATACATTCTAGTTACATTTTATAATTCATTCCCTTGGGCTAGTATGCTCAGATGTTAATTATTTTTGTGAAATAGCACTTAAGTCTCTGCATATTAACTCCGCTTCCTTTAGACGCAGCAAGAAGCCTGCATATTATCGCTGCTGGTATTTTCTGGCAGGAATTACTAAGGATTAATTACAAATTATTTTTGGTATACTGGGACAAGGCAACACTGAATTAATAATGTGTCCTAAACATCAGTTTAGTCAGAGGTTCTCAGTCATTTTGGTCTCGAAACTGCTTTGCCTTTTAAAAATTGAGGATCCCAAAATACTTGCTTTGTATGAGTTTTCTATAAATCTTCTCAAAGTAAAACTGAGACATTTTTGAAATCTCTACTTATTATTTTTGTAGTATATCAGTAGTTCCCAATACTATATAAGTCTCAAGAGCCTAGAGCCACACCTTGATCAATGTATATATTACACCACGCCATTCATTTTTAAATATCAGTAATAAAACTATTACATGTTGGCAGGCCCTGGTGGATCAGTGATTAGGTCATTCACTTCCAAAGGAGCAGGCCACATGCCTGTGGGTTCAAGTCCCAGATCCAGGGGGAGCAACCAGTGTGAACAATCAAATAAACATAAAATAAAAAGTGCTTCTTCCTCCTCTCTCTTCCTGCCTGCCTGCTGACCTTCATTCCTGCCTGTACCTTGTCTGAAAAAAAAGGAAGAATAAACATACTACATGTTAAGATACATGAAATTTTTAGTTTAAAAAAACATTAAAAATACTAAGAAGAGTAACATTGTTTTTTAGAGTTTTTCAAAACCCTTTCCTATCTGACTTACTAGGAGACGGCTGAATTTTCACATCAGCTTCTTTATTGAGCCTCTTGCATACATCGCCTCTGAAAAGTTACACACACTCATGAAGAGAAGATGCTTGACACTGACCAAAACATATTTGTACTGTCTCGAAAATAGTTTTGACCTCGTGGGCACTCTAAAAAGTTTTGGGGAGACCTCAGAAGATCCTGCTCCACATTTTGAGAATTGCTGGCTTAATTAAAACATTTAATATTTATTTATGTAGACATCAATGTTTTCACAGAAGAGCTTTCACTTCGCCATCCAAGAGGTATGTTTATACCCCATTCCAACAAGAAAATATTTACCCATAAGGACATTGGCAAATTTGTTTTTAAACATTTGAAAGCATGAGTATGACTCAGGTTGTTTGAGACTCTTGGGGAATGCCATCTCTCTCTTTGCAGATTCCTGCTTCTGAAAATAGGGTGTCTTACTTGGATGCCTCCTATTTTCTGGTTTGCATCAAAGCGGAGGTAGGGGGACAATATCCTAAGCTTGGCATTCGCTGAGCCACATGATAACTACAGCGACACCAGCTGACTAAACATGGGTGTGCTCTTTGCTGAGTGTTGAGTGAAGAGGACCACAAGAAGCAATGAACATGGCATTGCTGAGGTCATGCCACACAGTGGATGGGTTTTCCAAACCTCTTTCTACCACTTGCTAACTGTACAACTTAGGCACACCTTAACCCAGGCAAGGAACTCTGTGAGCATCAGTATCTTCCTTGGTAAAAGATAAAAAAGATTAATAATCCCAGCCGCCGGGTTATTGGGATGATTCCTGGGAAAATGCCTGGGAAATGCTTCATGGAGCCTGACACATAGTGAGAACTCTGTGAATAGCTGTTCATTGTAACGTGGATCAGTGATGATGTCACAATAATATCTCAGATGTTGGCACAGCCAGTGGGTTCCAGAAGCCGTAGCCTTCTTTCCCCTTTCTGTACTGTCATGTGCTGCTAAACCATGGGGGTGTATCTGAGAAATGCATCATTACCTAATAATTTCATTGCTGTGTGAACATCATAGACTGTAAAATTTTGCTTTGGTTGTGATCATCATGGCACTGAGAGGGAAACACTTCTGTGTCTGGTCTCCAATCCAGGTCATTAGAAATTTCTCCATATCTGATAGAGGCCATTCCTGAATTTTTGTTAGCTTTGTTGCTTTCAGTGAAACAGATCCACCAGTATCTGCCATCCCTTTGATCTTGCTCTTCTAGAGAGTAGCTCTGGCAGAATGGGAGAAGCCTGACAGTTGAACCTAACCGTCAGTGATTTTCCACTCCGGTAGTCCTCCATCACTTCTCATTTCAAGTCCATGTTAATCGCTCCACATGGACCCTTCCGGCAACATTAGCAGAGGACCTTGTACAGTTCATGAGCCAACGCACATGAGATTAAATCAAGCACAAGGGAAAACGATGCTAAGAGATTTGGTAAACGGGAGACATTTGAGGCTACTATGGGTAAAATGCTGCCCCATTCTGACAGCCACAATGTCACCAGGTAATAAAAATCGGGGAACTGCTGTTGGGCCTGCAGTCAGTCTTTAAGCAAAGCATCATTGTGCAGCTCATGACTGAATTCCAGCCACAAGAATCATCCTTCAGAGCCTCGGTTATCTTGTGGGAACAACAGAGCTTAAAATCTATTCAGCAGGTCAGCAGATGCATGTATGAGCAGGAAATTAACTAACTGGCAAAAGCTGAGACCGCTCAAAGCAAGGACCCCTCCGGAACAACCGGTCTAAAGGACACACCCCTAGTTACTAGGCAATTTTGCTCCAGGTAATTTGAGCAGCCCTCAGGAGAGCTCCGGTCCCCTGGATACTCCCTGGAATGGAGGAGTCCCACCCCTCAGGGATATACATGATTACCTTTCACCTCTGAGAGATCAGGCAGCACACCTGGCGCCACACACCTGTGCATTCCCTTCTTCGTGTAACTTACCCAGCCTTTAGGGCATTTCAGCTCTCTGCTACTACTCTGGCCAAACAGTTCTCTCCATGGATTCTTTCTGGAAGGACCCTGTGTCTCCTGGGGTGTCTCAGCTCACTCACCCTCATCAAATTATGCCCAGTTCCTCTCTGCCTCAGGTCTTTCCTGAAGGCAATTGCCCTGCTGGAAGCACTCAGAACCCTTCCGCACTCACAGTCTCCCAGCTGCTTATTCTTTGTTGCTCATACACCGTCACCTCCACTGAGGAGCCTTCCTAGACCAACCACATTAACCACACACCCCTCTCTCTTGACAGGTTTACAGAGAACTTCATAGTATTTTCAATTGATAAAACAATTATATAATCACTTACTTAATGTCTGTCTTCTCTTTCTCTCTAACTTCTATCTAGTTGCAAAGGAAAAGCACCTGAGACTGTTCCCTCCAAGCCACATGCAGTAACTTTTTTTTTTGGATTTTCTGAAAGCACAGGTGAAAATCCCCAGATAGGCACCTTGCTGGCCTAGCAGGTTAAACTGGGCACAGTCCATGTGTATTCCAAGGTCTGTGGTTCAAGACCTAGGGCTGGGGAGATAATCAACATGTACAACTAAATAAAAATAAATGGGGTGCTTTTTCCTCCCCTTTCTTCCTGACTGCCTGCCTTCATTCCTGTCTGTAGCTTTCCTTTGAAAAAAAATCCCCAGGTATAAAATTATCAAAAAACTGACAGCCCAATGTCAGTACTACAGCCACTCTGTGGAGATGGTCCTATGTGCCAAGCATTGTGTGCACACGGTCTGTGTAATTTTTCCAGCAATCCAAATTTGCAAGTGGGATAACAGGTTTGGGAAGTGAAGAAACTTTGTCTAGGGTCAAATTTAGAAGGAAAGAGCCAACTTCAAATCATGCCAGTTGGACTCCAAAATCCATAATCTTTGTACTCTGTCCAGAACCTCTCTGTGACACTTTTGTTTCCAAACTTCTGTAATGTCATTTCATTATTTATCCTGCCTGGCATGGTGTTAGGTGCCATGTATGAAACCCTTCATTTATGTATGGTAAAAAAGCAAAAACGCTGGGGATTTGGTTACTCTGAGTACTCCATTTTGAAGGTGGGAAAATTGAGTCTTACAATGTTCAAATAAAAACATTTCCAAGGCCAGACAGCTAACAGTTTTTGGAGCACATACTTTTAAAACGTAAGGAAAGTCAAAGATGAAATGCAGTTGTCATGGTCACCTTTCTCTGTCACTGTTTCAGCGCCAAAGGCAATATTTTCTCTTCTCTCACTTATATGTAGGCTCTCATTTCTAATCCCTCCTTTCTTCATTTGCAACTCCTAAAGAAAAAGCCTTTTACAAGAAATTTTTAAGGCTAGGAATCTTCGATAAAGAAGTCTAATGGGTTAAGGCAATGTAATCAGATGAAGGTAATTAGAGGAGAGAGTAAACCAGAACTTTGAACTGGGGTAGGCAAAGAAAAAGGCATATTGCTATCCACCCTCCTCAAGAGGTGAAGAATGCAGAAGCACAATGAGTTCTGAAATCCTGCCTTGGCAAGAGGATATCCCTAGGGAGGAGCAGTGAGTGTGGCATAGTGAACCTACCATAATGGCTTAGAGTCGCGTTCTCCAATATGACAATCTTGGCTCACCTGTGGTGCTGAGCCCTGGAAACATGTCTAGTCTAAACTCAGATGTTCTGTAGTAATAGCACACACACTAGTTTTCAAAGACCTAGGACAAAAAGAAAGAAAGCCAGAATGCACATATCTCATCCATCATTTTGTATATTAATTGCATGTGGAAATGGTATTTGGATATACTGTTTAAGATACAAATTTTTGATTGTTTCTTTTTACTTTTGTAACTTGTTCTCTAGAAAACTTGAAATCGCATATGGGATTCATGTCTGTGACTAACATTATAATTTCATTGGACAAACCTGGCTTAGAATAAAACCTGCTATCACAGTCCTAGCTTCCATTGTTGACTCAACAATAGTGTGGTTTTCCAGGATTCTGAAAATCTCATATTCCTAGAAGCTCCTCAGTGCAAATCAGAATATTTGGCCAAACTACCAGACACTTACCCATATGACCTCCCAAAGTTTTACTTCTTGAATTGCTGTTAACAACCCTTCCTACTTCGAATAGTGAATGAAATAACAACTTGAAAGACTCTGAGACATCATAGACTTACATTAAATAACAAAGGAAGCTTTCCATAAATGTTTGATAAATGAATTAACAAGTTGAGCAAGTTAAGCATAACCATGCAGGAGATGTGCTGATAAATTTATTGAGGAACACACAGACAAGGCAGAATATTGGGCAATGAAGAAATTATAAGTGACTTCAGGAAGTGACCTTGGAGTGACTTTGGCATTTGGGCTTAAGGAAGAGTATAGTAGCCTAATAGGTGAGTTTGAGACAGGAGGGCATACTAAAGAGATGTGCAGATGTACAGATCCTGGAGCTAGTAAAGTAAAGGTCGTGTGCACAAGATATTCATGGCAAATAGGAGAGGAGCATGGAGTATAGATTCTAGAAGAATCACAAAGCTGAAAGGTAAAGAGCTGGGAGTGTCAGGTTTGATTACAGTTCAACTCCCTTGATTCTAGCAAATCACCCAGCAGAATGTTCTGCAGATTCTTTTCATATGTGACTAGACACCTGTCTTCACTCCTGCAGGTGGGTGCACACATATTTTAAAGAGAATCTGTGGAGTTTCCTCACCATACCAAGGACTGCTTTGGTCCTTTAAACTCTGTAACATCTGAGAAGTTCTGATAAGAAAAGTGATGGAGGAGCTGAAGCAAGGGCCTGAGGAGACAGAAAGCCTATCCTGTGTGTTCCAGCTCAATTCTCCCACCAGCAGGAATGGTTTTCTTTGAAACCCCTCCCCTATCTCCTCAAGGAGACAGTCCACAAGAATCATTTGTTTGATGCTAGCTAATTAGTTTACCCAGAAAATGTACACAGGAGATTCATTATTCCTTGTTTTCTTTTGGCATCTTTTTATTCTTCCCTCATTCCTCTTTCTAATCCATACATCCTATTTGTTCATTACAATGACTGATCTCTTTTACCACAAATAAGCAGTGTGCTGATACTCACTGAGTTTGACTGCACAATTCTTTGACATCACTCTCATAGTGCTTTCTAAAATCCTGTAATTTGCCCAAGTTCACAGAGGACACAGAATAGATAGTCACACTCTCCCACTCCCACTAGCACCAAATCAATAAGCTGAACCTGAGCAGACTACAATTCATTTTTGTTCTCTAGACATCTATTTTATTTCATTGAGAATTCCTGACTGTTCCAGCATCATCAAAAATTAGTGTGGAAAGAGAGTAGGTAAATAATAGCACATGACACACCACAGCCATCATTTCAAATATAGAACAGCTCCTGTTAAATTAACGAAATGAATGAGCAACACCTGCTAATTAATCAGAGAAAAAAAACAAATCTCCAGAATACTCTTTTAATCACTGCCTCCTACTTACCCCTGTGGATCTATCTAGCCCTGTTCTGTTAAGTTATGTTTCTATGCACAACTTTCAACTTACCATTCTTCTCGAAAATGCGCAATGTCCCACCATCACCCACAGCCTAAAATCCCAATTCCTTACCTGCTATTTGCATTCTTCAGTGATCTGGCTACATCCCACTTTACCAATCTCGTCTTTCTTACTCTACTTTTCTACCTCCTATCTACTAATGCCAGGTGGCCCAATACAAGATAAAGGAAGTAATGCATTGATTTACTTTCAGAAGCAAGTTTATTATCTTATTGAAACATAGACCAGCTACTCTGAATTAACTCTCCCTATTACAGTTCTCTTTCCTTGGAATGCCTTTCCCTCATCAATATCTAAGATCTATCCTTTAAAGCCCCACTTAAATGTTGCCATCTCTAGGAAGTCTTTCCTTTTCATCTTTGTTGAAAGTCAGCTCTTGTTGCTGCTTCCTCGTGCCCTATGTCACGTCTTATACCACCTGTGGCATTCTATATGCCCATTTCCCAACTCACCCATTTATGCCATATATGCCTCTGTACCTGCCTTCTTTTCCCCCATACTCTGTACAGGACCTGGCAGAGAGTGTCAGCTAATGACTTTAAACAAATTAATGGGTAAATCAATCAAATCTAATCATGACACTCTCCTGCCTAAACTCCCTCAGTGGTTCCTCTTACACAGAATCAATTCAAGCTCCCTGACAGCATCTACAGAGCCAGTTGTGATTGTCCCTGCTCACTTCTCTAGTCTTATCTGGTGCCATCTGTCCTTTGTCCTAACACTTACGTTCCTCCTTGAACGCAGAAAATTCTTTCTGGCCTTGGGATATTCACATATAATCTTCTTTCTTCTCTCGCCCTCCCGCTAGTTTCCTGTTCCACAATCTCTGACTAGTTTCAGCTAAAAAGCCACATCCTAAAATTGGCTCAAGTAATCCTCAGATAAACCTTGCATTATTCACAGTAGATTGGAATTGAAAAGAAATCTAAGCACCCATCAACAGATGAGTGAAGGAAGAGATGTGAGACACACACACACACAGTGGAATGCTACTCAACTCTAGAAAACATCAACCAATAAGACCCTGACATTTGCAACAATATGGATGCATGTAAAGGATATTGTGCTAAATGAAATAAATCAAGTGGAGAAAAACAAACACCATATGATTTCACTCACTTGTGGCACCTGAAGAAACAAAACAATTGAACTAAATAAAACCCAAACTTTTAAACGAAAGGACCAAATTTGTGATTAGCATAGGGAAGGGGGAAAGGAGGTGGGCAAGTCAAGTAAGAGAGGTAAATTAGATAGTGAAAGATTGAATTAGACTGGTGGTGGGGAACTTAATATATTATGCACAGATGTTGATTTACCATGGTGCACATTTTACACCTATATAATGTTATGATGCAATGTTCCTTCAATGTATGTTTAATTTAAATAAATAAATAAACTTTCAGGTTAATAGACCATTAATAGTCACTAGAAGGGAAGGAGGGTGGGCAAATTATGTAAAAGGGGTCAATTGTTAAGGTGAAAGATGGAATTAGACTTCTACTGGTGAACATAACATAGTCTACACACTTGTTGATTAATAATGATGTATACCTGAAACCTATACAATATTGTCAATGTTTCTTCAATACAAAATTTAAAAGACAAAAATTAGATATTTATCATCAGCTTCCTGGCAGGAAAAGGTATCAAAGACCAAGCGGGGAAAAATGTTTAGTAAAGGGGCTATGCACAAAGGTATGGTCAGAGTTAGGGACACCGACAGAAGGTGCAGTAACCAATAGCGAGCAAGGGCACAATGCCAAAGTCTTGTGCAGGCCTGAGAAGCAGGAGGGGAGGAAACACATACCAGAACTTGCAGAATGCAGGTGTAAGAGAAAAGACTCCTTTACAGAACCAGTGCACTTGAGAAGAAGGTTGTAAACAAGCAGGGTGCTCTGGGAAGGAGAGAACTAGGGCACAAAACACCCAAGCTCATTTTCCTCCCACCAGCCCAATGACCAACCCCAGCTGGGGTCAGAGGATTCTTTTAAGATAGCTTTTGCAGCCAGCACCCCCAGGAAGGATGAAGGAGTAGGAAGGATGACAGGGACAAACAGAAGTCAGCCAGCATACCCTGTATTCCTAAGTAAACCCTTCTGTTATTCTACCTCATAGCAACCCGGTTTTTTCTTCTTCTTTGTATTCAAGACAATTTTCATGTTTGCATCTTTTTCATGATTGTCTGTAAGTTGTAACTCCATGGCCATAGACATGTGTCCTGTATGATGTGCTCATGGTTACATTTCTGCATCAAGCATGTTGTAGGTGCTGCAAAAAAACTTGCTAATGAAGGTGCGAGCACCAGATCTATCAGAGACATAGCCATGTGTCACAGTATGCACATACATATCTCAATCTCAAAGGGAAAACCCTCTACTTAATTAAATGCCAGAAAATCTCCTATCAAATTTCAATTCAATGAAAACAAAGCACTGCCTCATATAGAGATACTCTAACTTCAAAAAGAACTAACCATTTTCTAAGGAAAGTCTTTCCTATTAACCTACTGTGAAAACATGCTGAGCTAAACCTGATATGATATCTCTGCATGCTACAAACTGTTATCTTCCTCAATACACGTCACACATTGCAGACTTCAATAAGGTCAAATGGAAGGATTCCTTCTTGAGTTCTCTGTTCTCTGCAAAACCTCAGTAGCTTCCATACCCACATGTATAGTTTCAAAGGAGGAAGGTGCTAGAAAATCTAAATTTCCTTCTTCTGGTCTTGGCGTTGTATGCATTTTCCAAAAACCTAGGTTGCTCCGAATTTTTGTGATAGTATCACAAGGAATTCAAACACAAAAGTTTTCAGTCAAAATCTCCAAAATTTCTATAGCATGGTGAATGTATTTTAGAGAAAGCTGAGTTTGATCCTCAAATGGTTGTGTTGTATATGCACACACTTCCACATTTGTTTCTCTTCTGTGTCCCCAACACATTCAATTTGATGAGGATGGAAGTTTTTTTCCTTACACGATATGATTCCAAAGAGTTCATCTTTCTTTCAGTTCCTCAATGGCTCATGTGCCAGTCTCTTCAATCACCGTGTTTGACTTGCTTCTCTCTTTTACTGGAAGATGCACCCCTGTCTTCTCTACCTTGTTCTGTGAAATGGAGTAATATTAAATCCTAGAATGTTTGTAAGACATGATGGTGATAACCAGATCATTACCAGTACAAGGTGCATAAAAGAGTGCCTAATACATAGTAAGATGTCTGTAAGTATTATCATAATTAATTATTCTTCCAAATTATTCTTCAGTTTTCTCATCAATTGTTTGCTCCAGAAATTGTTTATATCCCTCAAATTAGATAGGTTTCTCTAATCATACCCCTTCATATGACAGGAGACTTTGTCTTCATATCACTAATTGGAAATCATAATTAGCTCTAACTCAAGTACTAATAAAAAAATGTATCTGTCCCTGACTAGGCAAAGAAGAATCTGTAAGGATTTGGGCAGCAAATGTGTTATTGCTCACCATCGTAGCTCTAGTTGCTAGCAAAATGGTTGACACTTAATGTTCAATGAAATGAGCATGTTAAGTGAAAAGATGAGCAGAGAGCCTCTCTCCTCTGACTGTGTAATAATCACAACCCCTTTCCATACATTTCCTTCCAGTTCAAGAACTCCAAAGGTAGATATTTTCAGGGACTGACACATCCAGAAGCTGTGTGCACTGTTGGTGGGAACGTAAGTTGGTACAATCACTATGAAAAGCAGTACGGATATTCCTCAAAATATTAAAAGTAGATATGCCAATGTGAACCAGAAATCCCACTTCTGAGTATTTTTTCTAAAAAAAAATGAAAACATTAAATTCAAAAAGATACATACATCCCATGTTGGTTACCATATTATTTACAATAGTCAAGAAATAACCTAAGTGTTCATCAATGGATGAATGGATAATACTGAGATACACACATATAGATACGGAATGAAATATTATTTAGTCATAAAAAGAATGAAATCTTTCCATTTGTAAAAACTTGGATGGACCTCTAAGGTATTCAACCAAATGAAATAAGTCAGAGGAAGACATAAGCCATATGATCTCTTTTATATGTGTAATCTAAAACAAACAAACAAATTCATGGATATAGAGAACAGATTAGTGGTTCGGGAGCAGGTGTGCATGAGGGGAATGGAGGAAGAGGATCAAAAGATAAAAAGAAAAAAAACAACGGACTTGTTAAATTGCGTATTTATAGTAATCACACAGTGACACAGAAAAATGATCCTATATGTTTATGTTTAAATTTGCCAGCGATGTACCATTCCTCTTAGATGAATATACATTCATGCAAAGGTTACCAATTTAAGGACTATAAGAATTCTGAGGGTATGAAGAGAAAAACTCTCTTCAAGATGCATTCTTCCTGCAGCTAACTTCTAGTAATAATAACCATTAAACTTTCTATTATAAGAAAACAAAAAGAAAAATCATTGCCTAGAAATTCCAATTCCTAGAGCCTCAAGAATCCATATTTCCAATCATATAGTGCCCTAGATATAGCCATAAAATGGCAGAATCTGTTGTGGACTGCATGTCTATACACTTCCAGAATTTATATGTTGAAATGCTAAACCCCAAATGTGCTAGTATTTGGAATTGGGCATTCTGAAGGTAATTAAGTTTAGATGAAACCCTGAGAATGGTGTCTTCCTGATGGAATTAGAGCCCTTAGAAGAAGAGACCAGAGAGCTTATTTGCTTTCTTTCTATTATGTGAAGCACAGAAAGAAGACAACCATCTGGAACCCAGAAATAGAGATCTCCCCAGAGTCCAACCACGGTGGTACCAGCCTATAGACTGGTAAAAGAAACAGCTCTGTTGTTCAAGCCCCCTAGTTGGTGGTATTTTTTAGAACAGCCCTAGGAGGTTAATATAGTCTTCTGTGGAGGATAGGCCTGGAGGGTAGGGATACTCTGCTATACTCATGAGACTCTTAGTCTCCTTTATGTAGTTTCCTTCATAGCTGTTAAAACCAATTGTTAAAGCATAGTTCCAAGAAAGTGTATAGAAAAAAATGCTTTATGTTCCTCACACTATGTCTTCTTCTTGGACACACAGAGAAAAACTACACTTCCCAGCTTCCCCTGTATTTAGACTGGGGCCAGGTGATTGGGTTCTGTTCTATAGAAGACAGGGACAGGTAGCAGTATAAAAGGCACTCATAGGTGTGAACCATACACTACTCATGTTCAATCCTACACACTCTTCCAACTCCATAGCCACCTTGGGATCCACAGAGCCACTGGTCACCCTTTAGGCTATACCTAAGTGAGAAATAAACTTTTACTTTATTGATACCCACTATTTCAGGACTCACTTATTCCAGCTGCATAATCTAGTGGTATCCTGACAAGCATCATTTGGTGATATGATGATGTAAAGTCATCTTTCTGGCTCTGAATTTTCTCACCCATGTCAAAAATGGATGGTCCTGGATGTTGCCCCATATCTGCTGAGAGACTGAACTAGCTTCTTTATTTTACCTCTCTTTCTCTCACACACAGTTCTAAAACCAAGGTAAATTAATTGGTTTAACTGGGTAATAATAAAAGAAATGGATTACATCTAGAGCAAATATCCATGTTATAATTTAGCTAGAAGATCCCCACTTATACCTATTGTCCCAGTGTAATTCAAAGTAATTCTTAAATATGAAAGCCCCCTTTGCCACTGAAGTATCTCTGTTTATACAATAAATTATGGGATAAGTTGGTTACATCATCCACAAGCTATAGAAACTCTTGCCGGACATTTGTCTGTCCATACCATTGTTTTCCTGCCACCTTGAGATTCCACCTGGACCAGCCAACTCATTAGTTGAAAAGAAGCTCAGAGAAATATGCCAATCACAGTGTCTCATCACATTTTACTACTTCAAACTAGCCAGTGACTCCATCCCAACAAGAGAGAGAAATTATTAGATACTTCAGAGTAGACTTGTGTGTTCAGAAACAAAAACACACAAGCAAATTGATTGAATGTGAGTAAATTCTTGCTAAAAACAAAAAGACCTTCATTTTCTCTATAGACAATGACTATGGGTTAAATTCAAAGCACTATACCCAGAGTGAACCCTTAAAGCCCAAGGACCTGGGATTGGAACCCAAAGCCAGGGTGAAACACCAAAATGAACATCTAAGTAAGGATCTTCCTCCCCTTCCTTCTTCCCTTCCTTCACTGCTTCTTCCTTTTCCCCTCACTTCCTTCCTTCCTTCCTTTCTTTAAAAAATAAACAAATATGTCTTTAATTTTTTCTCATATTGTGGGACTTAGGTGCTGTGAAAACAGATACTGGTTCCTATGTATCTTGAAATTTTTAAACTGGAATGGCCCCGAGACTCAACTATGTAATGTCAATTCAAAGACAATACCTGTGTTGTGGGGAGGAGGACAATAGCACTTGGAGAGACACACTTGATGCTGTGCTCTCAGCCTTTGTCCCATCTCTGCTGTCCCCTAAGTGAAGAGGATCAGCCTGGTCTGAGGCCTTGCTTGTCTGTCACTGCTATGTTAAATATGGCCTTTGCAGGGACAGCCTCGGTATTACTTGGAACTCACTAAAAATGCAACTAGCCCCACTCCAGATCTTCTGAATTGGAATTGTCTATTCCTATGCCTAATGAAAGCTTGAAAAGTCGTGGTAGAGACAAATCCAGGACCAGAACTGGAGGTCACCCAGAGAGGCATAAGCCAGTTTCTGCCACTCTTAAGAAGTTCTCTCTCAATTTTAGCTCAAACTGAAGGAGGCCTTACAAATACAATGATTAGCAAAAATAGCAAGCTTGTTTTCTCTTTTTCCTTTCCTTGAAATTTTCTTAGCATCAGCCTTATTGCTGTGGGAAAAAAATAACCAAGGCAACCTTACAGCTGAGACCAAAGTCAAGTTTGTGCAGGTGCCACCCTACATGGTGACAAAGCAGCTGCCCCGTGCCTATCAGCAGCCTCTTTCCTTCTCAAGTCCCTTTCCCTGCATCCCCTTGGGGCCATCAGACCTGATCTCCCCTCCCCTTCCCCCCAACACTTTCCTGCATCCCTTTATTTTAATTCACATAATTCATTAGCCCTCAATTCCACTGCAGCTTGGGCAACAACTTCTACAATATTCTCCCCCACAATGTTTTAAACAAAAAAATGAATCAAATCAAACAGCAATAGACTTTTAGTCAAAAAAAAAAAAAAAAAAAG